>JAYJMH010007197.1:0-25242 GCA_036873815.1 Phacellophora camtschatica
TGATTTGATTTGATTTGATTTGATTTGATTTGATTTGATTTGATTTGATTTGATTTGATTTGATTTGATTTGATTTTGTGTCGTATTGTGTTGTATTGTGTTGTTTTTTTATAATTATGTTTTTATTTTGTAGGTTCTGTCAGTGGAAACTGTTGTTGACACTGCAAGACAAGTTTTACGGCAAACATTTTTGGGGAAGGACAACATTGGGAATGGAAACCACTCATTAGAATTAAATTTGCTGCAGTTTCTTCATGAGTTTCTACGAAGCATTTCAAGTGATCAATTGAAACAAATAAAACCAAGTTTGCTTTCGTTACTAAAAGATGGATTGAATCATAACCCTTTGCCTCCGACTCTTTTTGTGTCATTGTCAATATTCTATTGGTTTGTTTCCAATTTTGCTTGTCCTGAAGAAAGACGTGCACGAAGAGAGTTGCAGGTGTGAAAAATATTTTTTAAATTGATGTTTCTAAATGTTGATTCAAACATGATTGTTCATACTTTGCATTTGAAATAATTACCATTTACAAACACAAATATTTACTGATTTTATTTGCAATTCTTGCAAAATTTTAAAACTATTTTAGAAGGACTACATGAATGACGATTTTATAAATTTATTTATTTAATTATTTTCATATAGGACTTGGCATTGAAATTCTTTGAAGCATGCAATACAATAGCAGGTGCATCGTTGGATAATTCTACATGGTTCAGACGAAATGTGACTATTGTTTCTTCATCTGATCAAAGTTCAGAAAATACTGAGCAATCTCTTCCAGAAATCCATAATCAAGATACAGACACTACAACTCAACCTGTTCCTGTAATGCAGACACGAAATTCTAAATATAGCGTGCAAGCGCTGTGTTTAATGGCTGAGGTGCGGATAGCAATTTTATTATTCTAACCTTTTTTGTTTAGATCAACAACGATAATTTTATATTTTTTACTTCATGCAGGCCATTCTGTTAATTGTTTTAATACAAATTGTTTTGATACAAATGTATAAGTTATGATTGGTCAAGAAAACGATATAAATATGATGTGATATGTGCTCCTTCACGAAAGCAATGGTTTACACAATAGAAACGCATTGGGACACTATGTGGCCCAAGTTTTCTTTTGGTTGGGTCATGAAGAAAAGTATTTTATCGTGGCCGTTTTGACTTTAATTTAGTTTCATTTTTTAGTAAAGGATTATTTATTCAATCTTTTCATACTGGGTGTCCCAAAAATATTTTTGGGACAATCTTTTATTAAATGATATAGCGGGTGGCCCAAAAATATGAGAACAGGTTTGATTAGTGCTGAGAATATCGCTCAAATCCGTCAAAAATGGTTTTTTGAGTAATCCTCTATAGTCAACTTAAACATGAAAATATGGTTTGTTAATATTAATCGTTTGAGAATTGAGATAGTAACATTTAAAGTTCAAATTTGCCTCCCACTCAAAACCAGAGGCTCTAATTTTGGCCTACGCTCTTAATAGGATTTTCTGCAACACGGCGGTGTTCCAGATAACATACTTTGTTTTTGAAAACATTTCTGAATAATGATTCCATGAAGAATCTTGAAAGTTAGTTGTCCATGACTAAATGTTTTTAAAGCTAAAATTGCTGTTTCATTTTGGTATATTTTTTGTAAAAATGCCGAAAAAGAGAAGGCATTTAGTGGCTGCATCCATAAATAAGCGTTTAATTTCCATTAGATTTCTTTCTGAATGTATTTCCATTACATTCATTTCATAAAACGCTATGATTAAAGGGCTTATGTATCGAAATATTTCGTGTGTATTTTTTAAATGAAAATAATGCATTTTTGTGACTTCCTTCCAAAACAAAAAACCGTATTTCAAAACATTGCATGTTTTTTTGTTATTAAGTGTCAAATTTGGCAAATTTAGTGTTTTAATTGCGAAATTGAATTTCCTTTAAATTACGTCACAGTGATGAGTCCTCATAAAACAAATCGAGCATGTTCAACAAAACAGTATAAAAAACATGGTGAATGTGAGTAAGGCGAGGCGTGTTTATGGTCGATCTTGCGTTGCTGAAGTGAGAAACGGAGTTAGCTGCACAAATACACAGTTCACGGAAGGTATTTCTTTTCATAACTTTCTTGATAAAGCAGCCGACCTTGAAGACATCAAAAGTGGATACGATTTGCACGCATACACCGGCCTGGGTTTACGCCAACAAAATATTCGTCGCTGTGCTCAATTCATTTTGAAGATAGTTGTTTTTTTTTATGAGAAGGGATGTAATCTTTTATATGATAGCCCGAGAGGTCTGATCCAATGGAAGTACTTTTTCGAATCTTGCTTCAGGCATGCCAAAGGTATACCGTCGATATCTTCCTCTTCTTTGTGTTCAACTTCACCTTCGGGAACAATTGCAATAGGCTCATCTTAATATGGCAAGACCGCGTCTGCACCCAAATTCACCTCGCTATAATCAGATTCTAAATCGCTGTTTACAGCTGAACTTCCACTTGACAAACTCCTTGTATCGTCAGTTTCCCTTTCCGACATCGTTTGAACACTTTACTCGCAAAAGTTTCGAAAAAATCAAAAAAACTAAAACAGCAATGTGAGGGAATCTCAACTCACTGCCTTGTTTCTCACTCGTTGGTTGAACATGATTTTTTTGGACTCATCACTGTGACGCCATATAGTGTGGTTGCTTTTCGCGATCACCGCCTGATTTAAAACCATAATTTCACACCTTTTCGGTAGCAATAGAGTGCTAATTTTGGTATCAAACTTCTCAGGAAAGATTATATTTTCAAGAAATGAAAAAAAAATTTCATGGAAAATTTGGATGCGTAAGGTCTTTAAGGAGATCCAAAGATGCAGTTTAGACGAAAATCTAGACCTCTGATTTTGGGTTGGAGCCAAATTTGAATTTTCAGAATTAATATCTCGATTCTCGATGCACAAATAATAACAAACTAGGTATCAATTTTAAAAATGGACTACCTAAAAATATTTAAACTTTTTTTAGAATAAATTCGAGTTAAACTCGCAGCGCTAGCCTTTTTTGGGACACCCGGTATAATATAAATATATTTCACTGTTTTTTTGTGTTGTAAATTCATTATGAATATAATCAAAGGTATGTTTTTATTATTTTAGATCTTACCTTCAATGTTGGATTTGCTTTATTTAAGCGAGGAGAAAGATAAAATTGCAACTTTTTTATCTTACGTCATGTACAATATAACCCCATATTTGAAAAACCACAGGTAAACCGAATGTTTGTAGTTTTATGTTCGAAAAGGCGTTTTACTTTATTTTGTTTGAGAAATTATTTTACTTTTTGTATTTACTGAGAAAGTATTTTATTTATTTATCGTTTTATAACAAGTAAATTATAAAGCTGAAATTATAAAACACTTTTCTTTTGAGATTTTGATATTTTAAAACCCTATTTCGATAAGAAAACGCAATTTATTCCTCACATTTAACCAAAATTTTGGACAAACAATTTGTTTGTTTTGATAATTATTAATTTACTAATCAGTTCCTGTTTATATTTCATTCATTATTTACTATGTACAGTTTCTTAATTATTGGAGTGTTATTGTTTATGAGTATTATTATTTGTTTTTTCAGTTCTCAAAATATTGCCAGTTTCAGATCTTGCAGTGCTCTTTTGTCAGCAGTTGCTGATTATCAATACTCTCTGAGATCTTGGAAAAAAGATGCTTATGAGTTATTTTTAGACATTGATTTTTTCAAATTGGATCTTCTTTCTTTGCATTATTGGCGGTCCACCATCGATCATTTGATGACGTATGATATTGCAACATTTAAAGATCTAATGACGCGCATCAGTTTGTCACAGAGTGGAGCAATTAACATTTTTGCAAATCGAGAACAAGAAATAGAACAAAGAGCAAATCTATTGAAGCGATTAACATTTGTTATATTTTGTGGAGAAATTGACCAGTATCATGGTTATATGCCTGACATTCAAGAACGACTTGTTGACAGCCTCAGACAGTTGCAGGTTTGAACATATGATTTATTGATTTATTGATTCATTGATTCATTGATTCATTGATTCATTGATTCATTGATTCATTGATTCATTGATTCATTGATTCATTGATTCATTTGTGCTGCCATGTCAAGTGGTTGCAGGTGGGCATATTGGTGCTGTGGAGTATTTCATATGTGCTGATAGAAACTCCCAGGAATCACTCCCTACTATTGGCAAGGGGAAGTCAATGCCCAAAATTTTCGGCAGATCCCCAAAACTTTGTGCACAATAAAAACGCGCGATGAAAACGCGGCGGCCATATTGCTTTGGGGGGAATAATATGTTATCGCGAATAGGAAACTATACGAAAAAGCGGCACGGAACTAGATCGGAACTAGAAGGTACGATTGTATTCAATTACGTATATTACTATGAGGTTAAGTGGAAGTTTAGATGCTTTCGTAAGCCCTTGATAGCTGTTTCCCAGGAAAATACCAAAAAATATCAACCGGAAGCCGTGGAAACTGTGAGTAAAAACCTGTTTCCACAAAATTACTGGTGGTGTACTGTACTGAAGGTGTCAATAACGGTTTTTAAAAGGGCAAATAAGCATTTAAGCATTGTTATGAGTTTTTATCATGGTTTTATTGTAAAATGTAGCTTAATACATCATGACACATGATAATTAAAAAAAAATTCATTTCTAAAAATTTTATAACACTTTTTCACTGCGCTTGCGCGAAAATCTTCCCACAACTTTGTCAAAGCATGTACAAATTTTACCAAAAATTTGTATTCATTGAAAACTACCTGCTTTTTCGAGGGAAAATGGCCTCAGTGTTTTTCTAATTTCAATCTACAACATTGCAAATTAAAAACTTTACCCATCTTTGAGTTCTGAAACTTCATCATGACGCCAGTGGCTTAATTACCATGAAAATTTGTCTATTGTTTGCAACTGACATATAGATCATGTTGTCTTAATTGCAAATCAGTTACTATGACCAATTTTGATTTAGGAGGGGGGCTAATTTGGCCCCACCCCCGGTCTGACGTTGCTCAAAAAAGCCCGGTCCAGATAGGGTTAACGTGAGTTATGCAAACATGGAGTGTTGATGTGAACATGTCAATCATGCAAGCTGAGAATCTTTCAATGTGCCTTTATCCAGACTTCAGTGACACGTCATTTATCAGATGCAGTACAAACTGACAAACATTGCTTGCAGCAATAAATAATACATATTATTTATTATTATTATTAGTATATGTACTAATTTTTTTGACAAATGAGTTAATGCTTTTTTACAATTGTAATGAGTTTCTAAAATGATATTTTTTATTCACTTTCAGGCACCAGTACTCTATGAACAAGTTTTTTTCTGTTTTCGTGTGCTGATCATCCGTATGTCATCGCATCATTTAACATCCCTTTGGCCACCAATAGTCACAGAACTTATCATTGTGCTCCTGCGCATGGAAAGGGAACTTATGTCGAGTGAAACACAACAGTCAAAGAGTGGTATTATGGGTACTCTGGAGTCATTCTTCAGTCTGAATGGTTTGTACAAAAATAAAAGCAAATGGATGGGTTTGTATTTAGAAACCTGTAAACTTCTTGATCTATCTTTTACTCTGCAAAGTGATGACGTTCCTCATTTTCAATTGTATCGTTGGGCCTTTGTTGACACACCAGGTGTTGAATTTGAGGTTGGTGAAATTGAAGAAGTCAATGAAAAATCCACTACAACAAACCCTGTATCTACAAATGGAAGCAAAAGTATTGGGAAAATGGATAAGAAAGGTGTATACAAAGAAGAGATTTCTAAGCTTAGTGTAATGAATGCACCTTTGTCATCGAAATTACGAAAAGGTGACAAAAAATCAACAAAAAAGAAAGTATTTGCAGAGAAACCCAATGAACAATGTTCGAAACCAATTTTTGCTCCATATTTATCAAGACTGACGCAATTACTCTTGGAAAAATTACCTGAATCAAAAAAGGAATCTTTTGGAAATTTGGAAATGAAATTTGAGCATCCATTGGAAATGAAGAAGATTGAGTCAATTTGTGAATTGTTGCCTTTCTTAATGTTTGTCAATGGTAAAAAAGATTATCATACACAGCTAAATCGAAGGTTCTTCACACCGGATCTTTTGGAAAATTTGTTTGAGAAAGATTTTCACAGTGCAGAAGTGAAATAACAATGGAAATGAAATTAGTCATGAAAAATTAATTTCACAAATGTCAAAAACATACAATAAAATACTAAAACTGAGACTGATAAGAAATATTTCTTTCCTGTAATCGTACTATTTATATTAGCTTACTTGCTTGCAAATAAAACATCAAATGTGGATAATATTCATAAGTATTCCTTACTCGTATTAGTATTTGCGCGCTACTATTTTACTATAGATCCATTTTTATACTATTATTTTGTATATACTAAGCTAAATATATCAATTTTTGTAAGAAAGTGTAAAAAACTGCAGTAAATTAAACGAATTTGGAAAATTTTGCAAATTAAAAACTGAGCGAAAAGTAGTACGCACTCGCAAATTCTATTACGAGTAAGGTATTTAATGATATGATTCGATGAAAATTATGACTTCATTTATTTATAAAACGAATTCTTGTCCATTTCAGCTTCAAATGCTTTTTAATTTTGTTAATTTTATCTTCAAATTTTCATTTAAATTTATTCAATTTTGTTCAGAGAAGTAATTGAAAAAATCTGAGTTTGATATCAGCATAAATCATTAATGTTGTTTTGCATATCATTTTGCTCACCTTTTTATTCCATTGTTTTATAAATGAATTATTGATATTATTGATGAAATAATAGTTAAATTGCCGATAACGCTAACGGCGGAATGCCAACATTTTTATTAAACTGCTTTGCAAGATATGTTTTTTTATGGTTTACAATAAAATTACAACTTCATCGTAAAATCTTATGAAAATAATAATATAACTAATATTAATGAAAGTAGAAACTAATAATAATAATGATAATATCATTTACCAATATACATCATATTCTGAAGCCAAATTTTGTATTAGGCCCTTCCTAAGTTTATCATAACAATTTCCTTATCTAACTCGTTAGGCTACATTCTGTGCTAACATTTTCATGTTGCTTGGTAATTGAGGTGAATTTCATCAAAAATATTTCTTTGCATATTTAAAAAGCCAAATGAGATGTCTCTTTAATTGTACAGAGACAGAGGAACTTTCTACCGCGGCACCTGTAAGCAGGTTTTGTTTACATTAATTTCCAATATCACAATGGCATAGTAGAGTTCTATTTGGCTAAATTGCATATTGGAGTGCTATACCTAACCACATAAAATTTTTTAATAATTTCTTAGAGTTTTGTTTACATGTATTAATTTCTGAATATCTTGCTGTTTAATCAGCAAACGTGGTAAATGCTGAATTTAACTTTGAAAGGACAACATGACTAAATTGTATATTTCTAACGTTTGCATGTGATCATTGAAATTAGTTTTATTTAAGAACATTTGAATATGGGTTTTTTTCGCAGCTGTAGTACACACAAAGAAGTGGTTGATTTTATGGAAAGGTTCTTAATTGACATACTTTTTAATTAAAGTTGATAATAAGGGTGAAGGTAATAGTTATAATTGTAATATTGAATTATATGTGTCGTACAAAGATAATATATTAAAATTTTATGGGTAGTTGTTCGAGCTGTGTTTTCGCTTTGGATTGCGTACATAAGAAAGGTATGGTATGTTTTTATTTGCAAGTTACGAATCTTTAACTAGCGAATAATTAAAAATGTTTTTACATTAACTCAAAAACGTGGATTGAGAAAAGTTTACGAACTGTCTAAGTGAATATATCTGTGTAATGTAACACCAGGAAAAATATGATGTACTGAAAAAAAAATATGCAAGTGTAATGCAATAATGCAAGTGAATTTTTGACTAGGCATATTGACCTGTTAAAGATTGAATATGTTTGAAAACTTGAGTTATATTTTGTCTTTACCTATCTTTACAGATATCGATAGCACAATAAACTGATTATATACAAAATTAATTGTGTCATGGTCCTCTTGAGTAATCAACTGTTTGGTTCAATTTTGTTTTTTGTGACGATTGTTCTCTTGAAATCTTTTTTTGCTGAAAATGTTTGGAAAAAGATGAATGGCTTTGTCCAAGAAGAGTTTCATGGCATGAAACTATTGTGCGAAGAAGCGAAGAAAAGATCTGTGAAAGTTACCAATGAAATTCAATGTGTGCACCGCTGTTTACGTTTACCAAACTGTGGCAACATCAACTATGAATTTCTTGACGGGAATAAAATTAACTGTGAAATCCTTGAAACTATTAATGAGAAATGCCAATATGTACGAGGATTTGCAAACTGGAAAACAGTTTTGTTTCGGGTATTTGCAATATTTTTTCCCCTTAACTATATATTTTTATTCTTATTATGTATTTGTATCCTGCAAAGAGTTTTTCATATTTTAGATGTTGTTTGGAGCGGTGATCAGAAAGCAGCCATGCAACAACTTGTTAAACCTTTCACTAAAAAAGGTGGTAAAACCGTATCCAGCAATTTGTCAAAGAAGAGCTTCTGATATTACAACATGTTACATGTAATTGCGTAATGATCTTTCTTCTTATTTTTTAGTAATAAGACATGACTCTGAAAACAACAAATTTAGTCATTAATTGACACATTAAAATTTCTCAGATTTATTATTAACTTTTCAGATTATTTCTCAACATTGAAATATCATTGTACAATATTTAATAATATATTATTATGTACATATCATTAACTGGTATGTTGATTATTTGTTATAGCGCATTGAAGATCGGAAATTTTGCGGAAGAAAAGGTATTTTACAGTACTTGTTTTAAAGTGCATATTACATGAACAATTTTATTTTCTCATTTAAAGGGCCTTTGACCAAACGTGTAACAGTTTTTCCGTTTCTCTATATCTCTTTTAGTTCCCGAGATATTATGCTTAAGAGTTGAAACCTCAGTGTCCGAATTCGAGATGCGTGAAACTAAGAGATTTTCAAATTTGTGACGTTAGATGTTGGTGTTCTGAAAGTAACGAAACATAAAATCGATGATTACTCGAAAATTACGGAAGCAAAGGCGATGAAAATTAATAGAGTACAACAGTTAAGGTGTGAACAAACCTTTGACAATTTACATATTATTGCCACATCAACGGACTAGTTACCAGACTCCTTTAAGTGTTTTAAGTAATTTAATTTTATATCACTTTCTGAAGGAATTATTTTATTTTTGGATATGTTGAATCATCATCACACTTGCAAAGAACTATTTAAAATATTGTAAACGAATTTTACACAACTTACTGAGTATTGAAATCTTTTGCATTTTCATTTGAGATGTCTAGTAACTAACAACATATCATAACAATATGCGTACACTATTTACCACGTCACCTTCAAACGAAAATGTGACCTTCAAACCTTTATATTTCAAAAGCTATAAAAGATATTTAAATGCCGAAAAAGTTTGAGTCCTCTCATCAAACAAACCTTCGTATTAAAGAATAAAATATTTCGTGTAATATGCGCTTTAACAAAGTTTTTAATGTAGTAAGTACCCACAAATAAGAAACCTACATTTTACCTCAAGCCTATTGTATCTTGACAATTGACCATTGTCATTTCAGTTGTGTTTAATTTTTAAGTTTCTTATTTAAATGATGATGCAAAATGAAATGATGCAAACGAAATGTGAGAGGATGAAAGCAAAATGTGAAATGACGAAAGCAAGAAAGCAAAATGATCACAGCAAAATGTGAAATGATGAAAGCAAAATGTGCAATGATGAAAGCAAAATGTGCAATGATGAAAGCAAAATGTGAAATGATGAAAGCAAAATGTGAAATGATAAACCAAAAATTGTGCCGTGATAGAATAAATAGTTTATTTTTTAAAACTTGACTTGACTGAGAATTTATTTAAAATTACAAAGAAAGAATCAAGCAAAAACGAATCAAACGACGAAAGTTTCACATATTTATGTGTAACCCTAATGTGTAACTTTATTGACAACAATTGATTTTTCTCAACATTTTTTCCTGTGCAAAGTAGTTTCTTTCTCTAAGTGCTTTTATGGCTACACCTTTTTTTATAAGCATAGGGTATTTTTTGGCTCAGGCTCAGTATGCTTAAGAAAAAATCCGTTCCCAGCCTCATGTATGCTTAACATATGCTTATTGACTTTGGAAATAAAATGCCCTGAACCGTTTACTGGATGAGCTGAGTTAGGTTGTGTATGCATTTCCATGTACCCTCAGTTTGACTTTGGTTATTGGTAGGTATTTTTTCCCTGTTTCTGAAAAGCTGGGGCACGTCGACTTTTACGCTGTCTCTTTTATTTCATGTACTCCCTCCATTTTCAGCCTCAGGGTATGCTTGCTGTAAGCCTTATTTATCAGGGATTTTCGGCCTGGGTATGCTTATAAAGTGTATGCTTATAAAAAAAGGTTTATCTGTTTCTTAGCATCAGTAGATGAAGTTCAACTTGGTTCACTTTATTATGACGACGCTCGTGTAAAGGGTAGCATTTCCGTATTTTTAAAATTAAAACAAAATGAAATGGAAATTGAAGCATAAAATCATAGCATAATATCAAAGTTTTCACATTATTTCCAAAGGTATTTCATTGCTATTAATAACCTAGCCACCTCCATCGCCACGCCCTTTCTATTTTTGGCTAACTGATTCACTGTGTTTCGTGTAGTGATGTTAAAATGAGAAACATTTCAAATGATACTATATTTTTTCTGATATTTGTATTTTGATGATATTTTGTGTTGTGTTATTAAATCAGTTATTTTTTCTGTCAGTGCACGGAAGTTGCCAAAACATTTACAGAGACAAAGTAGGACAAAGAAATGGTGTTTATGAACTGTCATCTGGGTATCATTATTGTGTGATGGATAATATTAGTGATTGCGATGGAAGGGGATGGACTCTTGCAATGAAAATTGATGGATCAAAGGTTCTATTTAGATATTATAATAATAATAATAATAATAATTTTATAACTGAGTTTTATAACTAGAATAAATTTATCACTGAGTATCAAAGATGAACAGAATGATACTTCATGTGGGCTTAAAAAGCCAGGTTTATCAACAGCAGACCAAAACGAAAGATGAAATGGAAAGAAATCAGTGATTCAATTTTTTCACCCTGTGCCTCCAGATATAGTTCGCTCCAATAATATTAGAAATCGAGCACCAAGCTAACAGTTCCTTTACTTTTGCTTTTCCAAAGCCAATATTCCGCAATCGTTCATAAACGTCCTCTTTGATACATAATAATAATAATAATAATAATAATAATAATAATAATAATAGAAAAGTCTTTAACCTTTTACGGTCAAGATCTATAACCGAGAAAACCTTCCTCGATTTTAACAAAGAGCGTTGTGGCACCAAACCTAAGAATAGCATTTAGCAAAGTCTGATTTATTTTCTGTAAACATCCTCCTGCCAGCAATGGCCGTACGATCATCTTGTTTATGTTTTCCATACTCTGCTACAACTAAACAAAAACTAAGAGTATTAAAGCTGAAAAGCATCGAAACAGAAAGAGGCTTATGTGGGTGCGGAAACCAGTATTGTGGAAGATTACTCTGGGTACCAGATAACGTTAATTCAGAGATAGTGTTGTAATTTCTATTTGGCATAGTTTCATTTTGGCTTATCTCCTTGCATTGTTTTTTGCTGTACATGTTGATGTCATTGTCGATCATCGTTAAGTCATTATCGGCCACGGCCATGACTTAACGTCTCGTTGCTTTTGAAGTCAGTCCGCTTTGAATTATAGACACATTTTTGTTCGAGCTTTTGTTACCGTTGGAACACAGTGAGCCCAACTTTGGGTTTCAGAAAACACAGTGTGGTTTCAGCCCCATATATTCAAGGAATAAATTTGTTTTATTGACTCGCTACGAGTTTTATTTATCAAAAACAATATCAAAAGCGATGTCAATGACGTTGCGCTCCAGTTACTTCTTTTGATCAATAGAACTTAGACTTGTATCAAGCCAAATTTTTTGAAAGAGCTTCAGGAAATAAGTTGTTTTTAAAATCAGTCATTTTTGAATTTTAAAAACACTTTTGTTGCTGTTAGTAACAGCGTTTTAGGGTCTTCGCCGCATTCATTCGGTGACAAAGCCGAGCTCTTATTCGAAGCCGAACTCTATTATGTTTTTGAAATTTTTCCAGAATCAATTTTCTGAAAGTTTTCCAGACGCCTAGAAGCTTGGGTTTTTGCCAGCAAGTTTTTCTGTGTTGTCGACATTGCCATAATTGAACACAACACAACGAGAAAAACTTTTATTTGTTGTCAAGAGAAGCTTTGCTTCTGTATGCTCCACTTTTAGTGGCAATGGGCCCAAATTTGCTAAGAACGAACTGTTATTTGTTATATGTATCCTTATCCTTACTTCCACTATAATCTAGTGTCTACCCTCAGAAACGTTAAAAAAAATCATCTTAAAGCTGCCATTATTGAAATTTATCAAACTTTTCAGACATTTTTCATTCTCAAATTGAATTCTGCAAATGATGTTTTAGTTTTAGCCTCGCGTAGACTTTAAGTTTAGTGTAACATCCAATTTCTACATTTCTACGTACAGCATTGTCAAAATTAGTTATTTAAAGAGCTCGAATATGTTTTGACCGTTATCGGGAAAATGATGTCAAAATTCTTCAAAAACATTTTTTCTGTCAAATCTCTCACAAATTTAAAATATTTCTTCCTAGAACTTCTACATAAACGAGTATAGAAACGCAAAAATTTGTTTCCAAACTAATCTTCGTTTGCACAATCTAGCCAGTGGCGTAGCCAAAAATTTTAACAATAAAATGAGAGGATTAATAGCTTTATCAGTTTATAGTTTAACCAATGGGTATTTCATCAATTTTGCATGAATCATGGTTGGATAAATATCAGTTTTTTTTTTCATGGAATGAATATGCTTGTGGTAAAATACTTGAATGAGTATTTTGGTACCGCATTGATAGAATTTTTTTTGTTTTGATCAAAACAAATTTTTTCATCACACCCGTGTGATGATGGTATCTGGGCGTTTTCTTGTCTTATTTCTGTTCAATCATACTATGCCAACGTCATCATTGTATTGGGGGATGTCACCATAAAAGTCATCTGCGTCAATCTAAATTAAATTTTATTTATCGTTTAAATTAAATTCTGATTCTAAACGTTTTTCCAATAAAAGAATGGCGCCTCGTTCGTTGAAAAAAAAAACGTAGATTTTGATCCTGAATCAACAAGACACTTATGTCTTATTTCCAGTGGCACCGCTATGGGGGTGTGTGTGTTTTGTCGGTCCTTTCGAGGCCCACTCGACAGTAAGCACTCGGTCAGCAGTTTTGCCATTGCAGCAAGTCTCCCTCTCTAATATCCCAGATATACATGAAATCTTACCCCAGAGACCTCCAAGAATATCGAGACTCCGTGAAGGAGCACGCACTCCAAACTCTGTAACAACTTACTCTCCAGAGAATAGATACCCCTAATAACAATACCTGCTAAGATTAATTGAGAGATTGTGTTAATTTATTCAATATCAACAGAAAAAGATTTTTCGATGTTCGAATTCTATTATTAGAGTATTACTCTTTATTTTTCGAATCTTCTGTTCATTTTCAAGAACATAGGAAGTAATTCTACCTTGGGGGGGCACGACTCTCGATAGGGCACTTTTGCCTATTGTTTAGAAAGGCAAAAAGGGTACACGAGCCTTAAAACTAGGAACCTAGAAACTTCGGGCCGTAAAAGGGGCATTCACAAAATCTTGGCGAGGGCACGGTGTCCCTTAAGCCTCCCCGGCTCTTACGTCTCTACTCATTTGTTTGAGCCAATGAACGCTTAGAATATCATGGTAGGCATGTACCAGGGATATTTCCTTTTGAAAGATCCCAGGGAGTTGTCTTGAATTCATCTTCATCAAGAGATGCCTGCGGGTGAAAAGAATGAAATCCCTTCTCAAAAGTAGTTTCTTCTGAAAACCCTTCTCAAAAGTAGTTTCTTCTTTTTGCCAGGAAACGAAATATGTTCCAAGCTGTCATATAAATATTTATTATTTACAGTTGCTGGGTAACAACGATGGTAAAACGCGGGTAAAACGCGGGTAACAACGATGGTAAGACCAGCAATAATTCCGGTAGCCATCCGACTAAGGCCATTCACAGGAGGTGTGCAGAACAAAGCATTAATTAATATTTTTTAGATTTTGTTAGGTACATTTTATTTCTGTTATATTATATTTATATAGTAATAATGTAATAATATTTACAAGAACAATAGCTCACAACTTCAGCACCAGAGTGTCACGGCTGGAATATAATTCATTTCAATTCAACTATATCTGATAAACTAAAATGCAATAAAATATAAGAAAAAGCTGAATCCTATACGAGCCAAAGAAATATTAGTTAAATTATAGACATACACTCTCTAGCTCCAGTTATAAAGGATCATCTTGATGGATAGCTTGGACTTTTAAATTATTTTGAGGGAGTGAGTGGAGGTTTTTTATATTTCTTGAACGATGCTCTTTTGGAAATGCTGTCACCGCCTTTGTTTCCCTTATTGTGCATTTCAATGCAATTTTTTCTAATTTGTTTCGTTGATTAAAAGAAACAACCGAATACATATTTTTATAATCATTTTTTATTTACTAATGTATTTATTTCTCATATAATTAAAAATGTTTCTTTCAGAAATCAACGTTGCTGATTCCTTCGAATTGGTTAACGGCATAAATGGAGTGTCAAAAACAACATCGTTTGCTTCGTATCCCATTTATACGTTTGAAAAATCGAAAGGAGATTTCATTGCAAAGGAGCAGATAACGAAGGAGTTTTTAGATGTCCTTGCTCAATATGATCAATTCATTATTTCATTATACGTCAAACCGGTGCCTCATAATAAGGGAACACTTTTGTGGATACAAAATAAGAGAACGGGTTAGCCTTTGTGTGTTTTTAAATTTAACCTTTTGTGAATTTTAATTTAAATTCAAATAATATGATAGTTTCGCTCAAGGCCGTTGAGAGGCAGTCCTGGAAGGGGAGATGGAGTGCAGTTCCCATGAAAATTTTTCCAGCCAAGCCTTTCAGACTCTTGAATAATGGGAGGTACGTTTTTGTAACAGCAATTGCATGAAATTGTCTGAGCTTTAATTTTAAAGCTGATCCCAATTTTTTTTTAATTACAAAAAGAACTATTATGTCTACAAGCTCTTTAAGGCCTAGGATCCTTTTAAATTCCCTTCGTTGCCAGCCTCTTCTTTTGGCGGTCCTGGTTTCACTACTCTGAACACCAAAAAGTTTTTTGAATGTTGATTTGTTTGATATCATTTTCATAGAGATGTAAACCGAACTTGGTTATTTGTATTTTTTTTTTCTTTTTTTTTTTTTATATATGAATTCTCCTAAAATTTACAATCTTCTAACAAACATTAACATTACGAGACAATAGCGCAAGGAGCATGAAAATACATTGCAACCCTGCAGCTAGGTTATTTTTATTATTTACTGGATAAAATTTTGCTATCTATTCCATAAAAATGGAACCTGTTTCTCCTAAAAAGAAATCTTGGCAACTACGGACAGCTTCGTGAAGTTATTTCTCTCTTTTTACTCTTGACAAATAAATGTTTTTGTTATTTTGTTGACACTACGAATCTGCTAAACATTTGCAGTTCTGGAGAAGAAGGAAGATAAACATGAACACAAGTAACGTAAACAATGCGTTTTGTCCTACTGTTTCACAAGTGAGCATCATATGCACAAAAACAAAAACAAAAACAAGCCCACGTTGCTTGAGACTCCTGTTTCGTGAATTTTTCGAAAACTTTCTCTGTGAATCACAAACAAAAATATTTTTTTTGTAAATATTTGCTACGTTTATTCATTCGGTTGCATTGCAAAGAAAATATTAGTTCGCTTGAACAAGGCCTGTAATAAGCTTATTACCCTGATTTGATTTTAAATTAATAACTAAATCTCATATTCCACCTTCAAGCAGACCAAAGTTTCAGCTTCCATTTTCAGTCCATAGTAGGGCTCAAATTTGAATATATTTGGGTGTAGAATGAACTATATACACAACAGATGAGATAGTCAGATATGTTTTTCTTTCTTGATTCTGATAAGATTCTTTAGTATGCTTATTACATTTAAAATGTTTATCTGGTAAGTAAATGTTTTCTTGGGAATAAATATTGACTTTGCGATTAAGCGATCTGATGAAGTTGATGTTGCAATTTTCATTGCTTTTATAGCACAAACATTGTTTGGTCTTTGGTTTCGACCTGGCAGAAGAGCCAAGTTCAGCATGCCTCACTTCTATAATAGAAAAACCCAACACATGACGTTTCATAACATTGGTAAGTTCTACACAATTGTTTGTTATTTATAACTATTTCTTCACCTATACTTCATTATATCTACTTTATTTTGGGTGATGAATGCAAGTTGAATTTGTAACATATTTTGACCATCAAAGTTTATCAATGTACTTTATTCATGGAAAAACTATTTTCAGTGTGAAGATAAGCGAATCATTGATGATTTGTGTAAAGTTGGAAGTAAAGTTACTTTTTGTTTTTGTTTTTGACTGAGCAATTCTTACGCAAAACATTTGCTTTTAAATTTTTGAAACTTTTCTTAGAGTTTGTTGCCATGATCTAAACCTCTTTCCCATGGATATTTTCAAAAAAGAGATGTCCAGATACTCGGTAGATACTAGATAATATAAGAGTTAAGTACTAAAATCATTTCTAGGCATCAACCAGTTTTTCCTTTTTATTTTATTACAGGAGACTTAAAAATGAACGAATGGCATTACTTGGTAGTTCACGTTCGCCCTTCACTCGGCGTTACCCGTAGAGTTGACTTGTACGTAAATTGTAAGATGGTGGCGAGTATGTTGTCGCCTTTTAGTTATCAAAATGCATATGGGGATGGTTATGAAATGAGGATTGGACAACGTGGAGTTCGGCAATATGCTCTTGGAAGATGGAAGGTATTTTTCAACTCATATATATATTATTTTAATTTAGAAAAATATTAAATAAAGACAACAAAGTAACTTTCGGTTCAAATAGTCTACGATCCACAGGGCCTCAGATATGGAATGACCTACCTAACGAAATGAAATCTGCTGAAAATTTAAAAAGCTTCAAAACAATAATAAATTAATGGAATGGTCCAAAATGTAAATGCAATGCCTGCAAAAGTCTTTAGTCTTTACTTTTGAGCTTTAATGCGTATATCTATTTGTAAATATAAATTCGTAACATTCGATTTTGATTAGTTGACTTTGTATATTATTGTATATATTGTTAGCTATTTTTGCAATCGGATTAAAATAAATAAATGAACAAACAAACAACAAATTAAGCTATTACTCGAGTTTCGTGCTTGACGAGAAGACAAATGATAACTTGTTTACTTAACTTTCTTATTGTATGAATTAAAAACTATAAGCTCCATCGTGATTTTTATGAGTTGCGATGTAAAACATTTCAAATTGTTTTACCTGCTAAATTTTACATATTTATGCATGAATTTAAGCTTACGTTTGAGCCAATGTGACCTGGAAATAATAGTATTATAGACACGGAACATTTTTTTGTTCCTTTGCCGCAGTTAACATTTGCATCAACGTGATCTCTTCAGTCGTATAATTTCTCACTTCTGAATGGAGGAGTGACTTGACAAACCTTTCAAATAATGAGTTACTAAAATTTCTCTTGTATGATGATGAAAGGTTTTCAGTCAAACAGAAACATAATACAACAAATATATTTTCTATATATTTCAAACAGAACGTTTTCAATGAAAAAACAGTAATAACGACCCTTTGGGCTGATTTGGTCCTTGAGTCATGTTTGGAGTTAGATGATCATAACCGAGATTATCACACACATCATCTCTAGATGTATGACAATTATTATATTCGTTCTTAAAATGTCCATTTCAAATTACCTTTTAAAGAAAGAAATATTCAACTACTATTTGTCATACATCTAGAGATGGTGTGTTTGATCATCTCGATTATGATCTTAAGACAACCATAGCTCAATGATCATATTGGTATGAAGGGTCATGCTGGTCTGGACGAATAATCAATTGCAAATTTTTTCTTTCAAGTAGATGTTTTTTCTTCTTTGATTTTTTGTGAAGTTGCTTTAAATGTTAGATGCTCAATATAATGGTTACAGGGTTGTAATTGTGTCGCTTTGTAAATTTATATGATGATTAAAACAATAAGCTATTAAAATAATACTATTTTATTCGTTCCAGGGCAGCATTTCTGAATTCTTAGTTACTATCAATAGAGACATTGAGAAATTTGTGAAATCAGAAAAATGCCTTATCAAAAATAATTTGGTAAATGGTGATCATGAAAGAGGTGTCATTGCAAATGCTCCCCGTAAGTTCTCTTAATAAGAATTCTTTATTTTCATCAAACATATTGTATGGCCAAATGGGGTAAGAATCATGCGCAGCACTTTGGTGGGGGAAATATTGCTACTCTACGTATTGACCATGAACAAATGCCATTTCACTTTTGGTGAAGTTAATTTGAAAATACACCAAATTCACTTATGCTTGAATGGTTGCTTTTGAGCCAGTAAGAGCCATGATATGATCAATGCTATGATTAAAGTGGTTCTTATCAAAGGTTTTTAAAAACACGTGATTTCCACCTCGTTTGACAAAAACTATTTTAATGCAAAATACATACTGTAATCTTCTGTAGCTCTGCTATTAAAGCAACGTCAACTTTTGTCCAGCATGATGGGCAGACAAATTTTTAATAGAGAGATCATTTTCATAAAGTGTAATTATAAAGTTCTGTCCGCAGGTAGTTTATATTTGTCATGTTTCCTGAAAACGGTTTCCGAGAAACTGTTCCCAAAAGTTTAAAGGAACAATTCTGAGAATCCAAAAGTTTAACTTGTAACTATCGCTCCCAGGCCCCAAAAGGTGGCGTGCCTCCTAGCGACGGAGCCAAGTTTCCAAGCAGCTTTGAATACTCGAAAACCTTCTGCTTTCAGGAATAGAAGGTTTTAGAGAGCCTCCAAACCTACCGTTTTCAAAAAATTGATTTTAAAGAATACAAATTCCGATAAAGGAAGTCCATCAAAAATCATCAGCGTTCGCTTGTACTGTATCCATTTTAAAATATTGAATGGTTAAAAGGCTAAAATATTTGAACGGTTACAATAATACTAAAATTAATTAGATGTCCTAAAATGTTAAATATATAATGTTTTATTTTTTAATGTAGCTGTTTTAAAGGGAGCCCTACAAACTCCAAAACAAGCTGCTCAGTTTACAAAGAAAGAGCTTGGATCTTTGCTGGAAGCTTTCAAGAACGGTAACAATGAACATGGCGTAGTAAGAGAGATCCTTGATATTGTGAAAGATGTTAGAAGTATGCAAGATAATCAGGTATGTTACTATTCTTCATTTATTTATTTTATTTTATTTGCACTTATTACTGGCAAAAGAACTTGTAAAAATGCGATATACGCGACTCCATCGAATGAAAACTGGCGGATGCAGGTGGCTATTTTTATCATGTTTGTATGCTTGAAGATCAGAAACTTAAATCAATTTTGAGTCAAATATGGCCGTTTGATTTAGACGTCGAATTTTACATGAATTTATTATGGATTTAATTGTTACATTATATTTGACTCGACGAAAGTGCCATATGAAAGCGCCGTCTAAATTGAATCTTAACACCGAGAAATATGTCATGGACCGCCAGCGCTGGAAAGCAAATGTCAAGTATGCGGATAAATCATGTTCAAGTCAAAGGCTAGAAATTTGACCAGGATAATTTTATTTCATGGAATTTACAAATCTAGATTTACTCAAAGATGGCGCTTGAAACTGAATGCTCATGAAGCTCACACAATTTTCTTCTGTCGGCTAATTGCGGTGTCAATTCTGGGTTGATGAAAACAACTCTAAGAACCAACTTGTCTCGCCCAAATGTATTTAAATGCATCA
Source organism: Phacellophora camtschatica (assembly GCA_036873815.1). Classification (NCBI taxonomy): domain Eukaryota; kingdom Metazoa; phylum Cnidaria; class Scyphozoa; order Semaeostomeae; family Ulmaridae; genus Phacellophora; species Phacellophora camtschatica. The sequence goes on from JAYJMH010007197.1 coordinate 20,092, forward strand.
TTTATTAATGTCTGTTTTTTGTGTTTTGCTTCTTACTTTTCTTGCTGTTAATTTTTTAAACTTTTTTCTGCAAAATTAAAAACATGTTTAACTGAGTTTGGTTAAATAAATGTTTTCACGTTTTGTTAGGTTGGTGAATTGAAAACTCTTCGCCAAATTTTGGAATCGTTAACCTCAAAGAACAGAGGTATTTATCTAACGTTTTATTTACACAATTTTTGTTTTCTCTATTCTACTGGATGACCAAGAAAAAGCTATCCCCGTTTGCAGGGCTATAGCTTGAAATCCGCGAAAACAAAAATCTCTATTGGTATACAAAACGATGTCCGAAGGGCAAACTTAGAGTTTGGAATCATCCAGTTGTCCGCAATCACATGTACACGGCCAAAACTGGAAAATAGAATAGCCTTCATCCGCGAGAAAAAAAAACCATAATTCGCTTCCAGTCCATATTTTGACATTAAAACAACCTGCTTGCTTCCATACTGACTTGGGGATTTTGATTAGTGAATCTTTTTAAACTTCTGAAGCGCCATTAAAAGTAGGTTGTTTTAATATCGGAACATGGACTGAAAATAAGTAGTTTTTTTCAAGTTAACTTAAAAGCTCACGAATAAAGGCAATTTTAATTTCAAGTTTCGGATAGATAAATGTGGTTTCAGATGACTGAATGATATCCCAGACTCTTAGTTTGCCCTTCAGACATCGGTTTGTGCACAATTCGAGATTGTAGTCTGATAAATTTCAAGCAGCAACCCTGTAAACGGAGATATTTTTTGTGGGGTCAACCAGTAGTTGTTTACTTTAAACAGTTTATTCTTTATATGCAGTTTATTCTTTTAGAAATTCTCAATCTCGTTTTCAATCTCAGACTATTATTATCTCTTGATTAACCTATTGTTTTCTTATTGTTCTGTTCAGAACTCAGGGTCCAAGATTTTATACAGTTGTTTCTGTATGCTGCTGTAATTTATTTCCTGTGTTCTAATTTCTAAAATGTAATTAATTTTGAAAAATCTCTTTCTATTCAATGAATGTATTCTTTCTGACTTAGATGTAGATATATTTCAACATAAATAACTATATGTTTAGCAGGTGGCAATTTCCGAAGCTAAATTTTGTCTATATTTTTGTCAATTTAACACTAAATTAGTTTTGACATTTTCGTCCATTTCTTGAAGCTATGAAAGAGATAAATCAATGTGTCATTTTAATAGATTTTTCATGATGGTTTGAACTATTAGTTTAGCAGACTGCGGGTAAAACTAATTTAATTTTGGTATTCATTTCCATTCGGTGAATCTTTGAGAAAGATAGTGATTGTAGAACAATTGTAATAGGTTTTTGATGATGATTGATCTATATTTGACGATTTTTCTTTCAATGTTGATAAAATTTCGTCGTTGATGACAAGTTAGAATTCATCGACCTTATTCGACCAATGTGTTATTCATATTTTCTGTCTAGAAGGTGGCGGTATTTTAGATGGCGGTATTTTTAATGTTGTATGTGACTGCACATTCATATTTAACTATTGATTTCTGATTTGTTTAACATCAATACACCTGTTGTTGATAAAACGCAATTAATAACTATGATTCATTTCTAAATTTTTAATTGTATATTATCTACATTTATGATTTCACTATTATTTTGTGAATATTTTTGTTATTACTTCGGTTTCTTGTGACCTTGATGTTTCTAGGATACGTTGACCGCTCTTGACTGTTTTGTTGTATCCGAGAGATTCATGGGAAATCAGAGGGTTGGGTGTTAGCATTGAGAATCACATAGAGCATATTGTAGGAAGTAAAATGTCAGCTCCAACATCATTTGGATCACCATTTTTTAAGTTCTTTACTTCCTTCGAAATGTATTCGAGATTTTTTAGAGCAAATTGATTTTTAAACATTTTAAAGTGACTATTTTTCAGAAAACAAAAATATTTGTATGAAAGACCTACGAGATTTTAAAGAATTAAATTTCTCTCGTCGTTTAATCTGACGGCATGTCATTTTAATTCTTGTTTTATTTTTTGGGGAATTTCTTTTGGGCAAAGCTTTTAAATTAAATTTAGTTTTATAAAATCTTATGTTATGGCTCTCGATGACTACGATGCGGCTGAAACTTAATTTCGTAATTTTTTCTCTAGGTATTGTCGTATCAAACACACTTGAAACCCACTCCAATGGCAGTCTCACAAAAACGCACAATTTAAATTGCAATTCCAAGCCTTGCTTTCCTTTTGTTAAGTGTTTCAACATTGCACTATTGCCTGGATTTCAATGCGGAACATGCCCACCTGGTCTTGATGGCAATGGCATTAACTGCACTGATGTCGATGAGGTAATATCGCTGTGTCAATGTCAATCAATTTTTTCATGATGAGGCCTCTATTGCACAAATTTATCGCTTGACTGGTAATATTAGAGCAAAAATTCTGGACTTGGCGATCCCAACTTTTTGGGATAGATTAAAACGAGGCTTAAAGAGTTGTATTTTCGAAGTTCGAATGTGTCATTGTTCGAAGTTTGAATTACGATTACGAGGCGCAAAATCCAAGTCAAGAAATTTTCCTTTATTTTTTTGAATCATAGTATAGCCATACATAACTACGACGATTATAATGAGTCTACCCCAGTCTCGTTCTAAGACCACTTATCAAATGTCGCTGCGTAGGGAAACTGTGCATGTCTCTGCGTAGGAAAAACGCGTTTATACTGCGGAGGAACAAGATGCATTTGATAAGACTTAATTTCGATAGCTTCCATGGAGCCCAGTCCCCCGTTCGAAATTAGGTCAGGGTACCAGACTGAGTCTACCCCTGGTCTACTAGGCACCTACCTCAATTTTCTTAGCGACTTTATGTTACTTTAGTTAATTTATGCGACATCAACATAATGTTGCATATGTATTGTTCGAATTCTACTTTCGTTATTCGTTTTTGATATTCGAATTCCGCTTCTATTGTTTTGAATCTCTTGGGATTTAGTCGAATGTTGACTTGAGATCCTATTGTTTCACCTAAGCCAATGAAAACGCAGAAATGCGAAGTAGGTACCAAGTAGACAGGCTACACCAGTTGCTTTGTGGCTATTGAATTGAATTGCTGAACGCCAACAAGCAACTGGTAATTATACAACAAAAAAGTTGGACAGTTGCAACAACTTCTTGTCGCACCAATCAAATTGTAAAAGCTACAAAAAGAGTTATTTGATTGGTTAACTGAAACAATTTCTTAAATGAAGAGAAGCTAAACAATGGGAATGTTTGCTGACTTGGCTTTGTTCTGAAACAAGGTGAAATGGCAACAGAAAGATTATAAATTTGAAAAGGATATGAGCGCAAAAATTTATTTTGGAAAGTTTTTGTCCTATTTATCATTTTCATGGTCAAAGTCCTTACAGATTTTAAATTTACTTTCATGTTTTAAACTCACGAAAGCATCCTGTAGCACTTACTTCTGGATATAATTGGCATTTCAGGTCAAAATGAAGTCACCCTTTACTTCCAATGAATGTAAAATTATGAAGTTTCTTGATATTCTGGCGGAAAATTGAAAGTTTCTTAACTTTTTGACAGCTCCAGTAATTTTTTCTTATTAGAAAATTATGAATAGATATATAATTATATTTAACTGTATAATTTTGAGACTTGTTTGCATGTAGTTTTTGCTACTGTATGACTGTGGCACAAAATGCGTTGTATAAATAAATTTAAAACAAAATAATAAGATGTAATTTTGAAAATAATGAACGTAGAAATTTAAAGATTGGTTGTTATAAATATAACTCTGTTTGCAGAATCAAAAGTTTGATAATTTCTATAATGGCGGCCTCGCCGTGAAAAGCTGGGCTTCGAGATTACCTATATTCTAAACTATCTATCGAGTGATGTTTTATTTTTAGATAATGCATTTAAAAAAGATTAACGATTTTTTTGGATAATAAATCTTGGAATGCTTTTTAGGTTTAAATACATTTGTTTAAATTGAAAATTGTACAGTGTTGAAAGGGATTTTCGAGAGGTTGGAAACAGGTCAACAAATTATATTTTAAGCAGCTCTGTTTGGTTTCCTGAAGTTAGATTAGAGAAATAAAAGCTTTATTATTTTCTGTTCTCTCTAGCTGTGCTATTTATGTCAATTTGAGACAAAAATCGGTGTTTTTTGACCAAATAAGGAGAGGTATAAAACGCTTTAAACCATTGTTACTTTCTTAGATTAATTCGATATAAACATAATAAGGCGATAATACTTAGATCTGTTATTTTTGCAGTTTAACTTTTTAATCTTAAATTCGTGCAAATTAGAAAAGAGAGATAATATCAATTTGACGTATGGATAATTATGGGTGGAAAACCAATCGCGAGATTTATGGGGCAAACATATTTTTCAAAGAAAGTTGACTGGGCAGTGTGTTTTTGAAATTTTGCACTGTCGCTGCCCCTTAGCAGCGTTTGTTAGGCTAAAAGTTTATTTTGTTAGGGTTAAGATCTTAGCTTAATTTGCATGGGCGTTAACACATGTGCAATATTTTGTTGCTTACGTTCGTTGTGCTGAAATTAGTTTCATAAATAGAATTTGCATTGAGATAGGAATTAAAGCTGCTTAGTTTTGTTTTTTGTGCGGAAAGAAGGAGATGCCTGCGTTAGAATTGTTTTGTTCTTAAAATATTTTCTAACTGTTGCTTATTTGTATTTTTCTTATAGTGCAAATACAAACCTTGTTCTCCTGTGACGACATGCAAAAACAGAGTTCCTGGATACGTTTGCTCTAAATGTCCTTTTGGATACCATGGCGACGCAACAGTGGGGCTTGGGGTGGAACACGCGAAGGAAAAGAAACAGGTACCCTTCTGCGTTCCTAAAATTGCTATTTGTACATTTTTAGTGTTAGTCACGGGAAATAGTTGGAAATCTATAATTGTTTTATCCTTCAGTTTATGAACGAAGTATTATGATTATAAGCGTTGGTATTCGATTTTTGTCTTTTGTAACACAGTGAAATAATGTAAAACGAAAACGAAGCTACAAAATTTCAATGAATTTTTTTTTTGCTTTTGGCGTAAAACTAAAACTTTTTGGCTGGTGGCTGCTGCAACTGCCTGACTTTCTTTAAATTCTAAGTGGCTCGAAAAATTCTTAAAACTT
>JAYJMH010007208.1:0-25237 GCA_036873815.1 Phacellophora camtschatica
TCTTAACAAAATTAAAATGCTCAACATGCAATGCGGCGCGCTTTGATCTTTATACAGCCTCCAGACCATTCCTTTGAAAGACTATGCCCTACCCTTCTCAAAAACATCTTTAAAATGTATTTCAGGGCAAGGGCTTAACGCCTGCATACTAGATAGATAGAAAAAATATTGGACTCAAATCTCAGCCTGGCGTTTATTGTTATACAAGTTGTTTTTATATAAAAAAGCGTGTATTATTTTATATTCGTATATCGGGTGACACAAAAAACTAGCCTCGTTTGCAAGGCTGTATAGCTTGTAATCCGTTAATCCGTTAATCGTTAATCTACGAAATTAAATCACAAATAAGCGCAAACTGATTGGCTATTCACAAAATGTAAACAAAGAACATGGTGCAAATATATTATTGACTAAATATAACATAAACAATTTCACGTACTTGGAATACAAATGTTGACTTCGGTTTAATATTTGTTCAAACATCAATTTCAAATCGGAGTCATCCAGAAGCACTTTACAAGCCTAGTAATAAAAGACAAAAATATAAAATACCGTACTTTAGGCAAGCTCTTCGACCCTTTCATACGAGAAAAAGGGCCGTTTAGGGGGAGTCCATGTTCCCCTATTCCTTAGCTGAAAATGCAAATGTTTCCTCATTGCTTTGTACGAAAACCTTGCCTAAACTGGAAAATCTTGATTGTTTGTTTTCCCTTATCCATGGTGGCCTTCCATTTTTCCAAGCTTCCTTCTAATTTTCTTATTGTTCCTTTCCGTTCTCCCTTTTTATTCTAGGCATGTTCCCCTGTTCCCCAGCACCAATAAATGACCCTCAAGTAAGCAAGAAATAGAACGCATCTATTTGTGATCCTTCCACTGACACATTCCACTGACCCATTCCAGTGACTCGTTCCACAAATAACCTATCCCACTAACACGTGCCAGTGACCTATCCCACTGCTCCATACCAGGATTTAGAAGATTTGGAAGATCTAAAAGAACACGCTCTAATTTGCATAAGTTTACACATTGCATACCTTGATGTTCAAATTTTTCAATAATTCGATGCAGCGTTTGTAGTAAGGTCTTTATTTGAGACAAGGCACGCTCACTTTTTGGAGAAAAAATACCGAGTGTAGACTCATTTAACTAGAAAAACATGGCGTGCAGATTTACTCAAAAGCTAAAGTGTTTGCATAATCACCTCAGCAAAAAGACCAAAGCCTTTGATCGCAAGTGACAGCTCCTTTGGCCGCGCAGAGTCCAAGTTCAAGGTCTTGTGGAAGTTTTGCAAAAAATACTAAAAGGAAGCAAATTTATAATGAAATAACATAATATTGCAATTTGAAAATCGTGGTTTTAAGCTATTATAGTGTATATCCTCAATACAAATACAATCCTTAATACAAAGAATAAAAAAATTTGGTTCACAAATGTATCCTCAATTTATAAAACGTTGTTTTCTTATAAAATCATACATGCTATTTTTAAAAAATCAAAAAAACACAAAATATCTCTACTCTTCAAATTATTAAATTATGGTACCAGAGAGTTGAATTAAAAATAAAGAAGGCAAAATTCATTATTTTTAATTTCATGTTTTTAATTTTAAGATTACTGCTAGATTAATTAAGATTACTTTCATTGATATTAATTAAGATTACTTAATTTCACTTTTTTTAATTTTAGGATTAAGATATAATTAAGATTACTAACAATAGGAATAGATAGCCTGAGCGGAAATATTGGAAATAATTCTTTGAATTTCCCACAGTTCAAGATTTGAAGGAACTATTTCACTGTGACAGTTCTGATTGGAGCAACTCACAGTAAATGACACATTCAGTGGTTTTGGAGCAGGCAGCGATCAGACAGATAATGTTAGGGCTTTGTTCGCCCCATTACACAAAACTCTAAATACTCTAAAAACCTTTTGGGACACCCGGTATTTGCCGTCTCATAACTAATATTATTATTTTGTATTGATTTTATATTGATTTTATATCATTTGGTGTTGATAAACTCATAAATAATCGATAAATAATTTTTAATTGATAAATACTATTTTGGTAAAATCTTGTCACCTCTCTTGAAAAGTTAAAATACGACATAAAACGTAAAACTTTTCAAAAAGAAATAAAACATAAAAAGTAAAACTTTTCAAAAAGAAATGGAGATTAAATCTGTGATTTCTTTCAGAAATCTTGAAATAAGTTTTTCTCTTTAATTTAGCTGGGTTTGTTTGTTAAAAAACCTTGACAATTTCCGAACGTAGATTTCTGAAACAGCCGGAAAACAACATGCAAATTTATTGGAAAAATAACCCTAAATTACATACCCGAAGTTTCTGAAACAGCCGATAAACCATATGAAACATTTTTAGCAAAATAATCCTAAATTGCATACCCGAAGTTTCTGAAACAGCCAGTAAACAACATGAAAAATTTATTGGAAAAATAATCCTAAATTACATACCCGAAGTTTCTGAAACAGCCGATAAACAACATGAAAAATTTATTGGAAAAATAATCCTAAATTATATACCCAAAGTTTCTGAAACAGCCGATAAACAACATGAAAAATTTATTGGAAAATTAATCCTAAATTACATACCCGAAGTACTCCCATTGTTTCTGGACTTTTGCCACGTTTTACAATACATTCAGAAATCTATAGCACAAATAGCAAAAATAATGAATAAACATGAATAATATTTTAAAATTCGTAATGGTTAAAAATTAGATATTTGTTTAATATTTTTTGATAAATTGGCAAGATTCCAGTTTAGCAGACACTTTAACTAATCTGTTTTTTTTAAGCCTCTTTACATTTGTTCCGTTAACTTTTTAATACATTAATTAAAGATTCAATCGTTCAAAGGCGGGGGTTTGGGGGCAGCAACCCCCAAATACACTAAAGAGAACTGGATAAAATTTTACCTGGATTATTTGACTCAAACAAACAAAAACGCGAACTTTTTTAACAACTCTAGCACAAGAACAATCGAATTTTCCAACAACTAATCAACGGCACAAAAGTGCTTTCGTCAATCAATTAAATTGAAGCAAAACAATGTAATTCAATTCAACATTCAAATTGGTAACGAAAGTGTGTTCACTAAAGTGCAATCGTCCCGATAAATTTTCTAAACGTTTGCCCTGGTGTTGGTATTGATATTATTTGCAATTGAAAACCTTTTAATAAAAACATCAAAACACTAAACAACGGTAAATATTGGCAAATTTGGCAAAGAAAATAACCCAAAATTTAAATATAAATATACAGTAAAACCTGCATGTAAAAACATTAGATTCTGAAGGTGAGCCTCACAAAAGTTTTTAATTTTGGGGCATATGAAATTTCAAAATGTTCAAATGAAGGAGGCCAGTCTACTTACAAGGTGCAGAAACTACACTATTTTATCACCCACTGACTTTTAAAATCTTATTTTCTTGTTTCTTTGAAATTACCGCATTTTTCAGAGATTTTTGGTAAACATTTTAGGGTACAGGTCGGAAAATCACTCCGGGGCTTGAGCTGTCTCTAGATGCGATATTTGTAAATGTCTCAAAACTTTATGTCAAATGTTTTCAAGACTGACCTATTCAAAATTGAAAAGAAGTCAATAGTACCTGGTGTAAGCATGCATCCATTGCGTTGAGTCCAGCAAATTTCACTTCCTTGTTATTATGTCTACTCCAGCGACACAAAACATCATAAATAAACTGAAAAACAGAAAAAATCCTAAGTAAAACTCAGAAAAATTGATAAAATGCCAAAATAGCTCAGATCTACATGGCATATAGTTTGACAAACATTAAATTTAAAAATTTGCTTAATATTTATTCAGTAGTAATACTGCTATTATTTCGCGCTATATTGCGATAGCCATATTTCTATGTTTCGTTATTTTCCATTCATTCAAGTTGTGGTAAAATGAGTCATACTTTTTATTTCGTATTTTGCGTCATTTTAAGTTTCGCGACTCTGTAGTGTAAACCTAACCCATGATATGATGTTGCGTTTTGGTTTAAAAGTTTAATTCAGGGATTCATTATTAATTTTTACTTACGTTTAAGTTAATATAACTTCCATTTTTAGAATACCGAAGTTAACTACCGGTATGTCCTTCCGTGTCATGTTTTTGTAGAGTTTAAATTAGAATTGAAACTGTAAGAATTAGAGATCGAGTTAGAGAGCGAGTTGGATCGATAAAGAATACTCTCTAGTTTCTCAAGGCATAGTAGTCGTATCTCTGAGATCGAAGAAGAGTTATGAAAATATTATGCTGCATAAATCATATATTGGTGTCTTCATTGTATCAAACTCTGCTTCAAGAAGAACTGCTCAGCCATGACATGATTTCCTTCGGTGTGCTTCATTTCACATTATTTTACACCGTTAACAAGCTAAATTTATTTTCTAAAAAAAGGTTTATTTAAAAAAAGTTCAATGAATAAGAAGACAATTATGAAGCATAATTGAGCTAAATTTCTCAGATAAATAAGAAACATAAATAATACCTCATAATCGCGCGATATCAATTGGCGAAACTGGGAAGCGTGTTTTTCCAACAAAAATAGCCCAGCTAAAAACAAAAGTAACATCTTATCAGCACTGCCATACAAAGAGATTAACATGGTAACAAATCATCAAATGAATAAGCATCAAATCATCGGATTGACATAAGATCAAATAAACTGACAAAATAAATGTATAAAAATGAGCTGATCAAATGAAACGAAATGACATAAATTTACAAAATAAAAAATTGTGCGAACAAAATCTCACAAAGGCATCATTTGGAAATGCAAGAATCAAACAATTATAAAATTTTGTAAAATCGAATATGAAAAAAATGAAAAAGATTATAAAATAATGATAGAATTCGTAAGTCATACAAATCATAATGACGACTTGCCTTTTGGAATTTCATACCTCGTAAGGTCCACCTAAGAAACAATAATAACATAGTCAATATTTGGGAGGCTTCGTTTGCGAGCACAAAAGTTATTCTTATATGTTATAGAGAGGTGTATAACGTATTCTTATATGTCATAGAGAGGTGAGAGGTGTATCATTGTTATCAGTAAGTATTTCCGCGAGCACGCTCGAAAAACACGCGCATTTCTCGCAGTAGGCACATAATATGTTCAATAAAGTCTATATATTTCTATACAATCAATATATCTATTACTCCAAAATAAAGACCAACATTTCAAAATTACCTCTGGATTAATAGCCATTTTGACAAAACTGAAAATTTCTGTGGCGTGATTCGAACCTGAAAAATAATAGATATAAAACAGTTCTACACAATTTTATGTGAAGATATACGACGTATGCAAAACCACAAAATTTATGACTCAATTGTCTAAATACTGTGCGACCAAACAAAAAATCGTGGTACGTTTGATAGTTTATAAGACTGAGAAGAACCATCCGCTTTTTGTATTTCTACCTTTATATGGCAGATAAGATGTCAAATCAGTTCATAATTTTTTTTGGTTAATTTGAACATTCTGTCCGAATGCATTGTTTTGAGCGATTATTTAAAAAATAGTCTTTATAAACACGCCATGAATTCCTGGATAAAATGGTCCAGGTTTTACCTTACATTACATTTTTCCAGTGGACATTAAAATGATAAATAAATAAAAGGCAGACTAGTTTTTTGAAAGTTCTTTCGTTCTTCGTTTTCAACAAAATCACTTTTCTCATCACATCAAAGTTTACCATCTATCTGCCCACAACGATATCTTAAAATTTTGAAATTGCTCACTTTTTAACCGAGATATTAGCAGAATAACATCCCACTTTTTGGGTCGCCGGCTATAACAATTTAATTCATTAAACCTCCAAAACATCAAAAGAAGTAGCGGCTTTCGATATATTTTATCTAAACATTTAGTTCCTGTCACTCAGTTTGAATTATCGGCCACACACGTTTACTCAAAATTGATCAATTTGAAACGACCATATACTCTACCTACAAGAAGAACGAAACAACAGTGCAAGATAAACAGTATGTTATATCACGGGCTCTGGGGATTGTGGTGTGTGATTGTGGTGTGTGTCTCCTACCACTAATGCATTTTTATGGTGTCCTTTGCATGGGTGATGAGAAAGCAAAAAATAGAAAATACACAAAAATGAAAAGCACACAACACGATTCCTAAACCCCGTGGTTTCATAGCATAGCAAAATATAATATCTTATACAATATTCAAAACAATTTTCAATAAATATGATTTCTTCACAAAATTATTTGACTATGCGAGTCAAGCATAATCCATCTTCAGTAGTCTAGTAAGAGCAACATATCTTTGCAATCGTATTTTTTCGAAGCAATTAAATAAGCCAATGAGTAAAACTATGCCACTGACTTAAAGTTTACAATCTAAAATCTAAATCAAACGATAAAATGTAATACATGCATGTTAGGAAAAAATCAAAATATAAAATACATAATAAGTTTAAAATCACAAACCCCTAAACTAGAGTGGCAGGGGTAGCAATGAAAGGTCGAAAGACCTTGTCTCAATAATATTCCCCTTAGAGGTGTGTGGTTAAAAAAATAAAAAAATAAATAAAAAATAAAAATAAATAAAAAGATAAAAGTGAACAAAACTGTCAATAATTTGTGTATTGTTTGCGGAGGCAATTACACCGTAAATATGTGTTAGGGACAAGGGAATAATTTACAACATATAATATGTTAGGGTGTAAAAGTGCATGACCCTGTTTCTTGTGATAGTATCTTTCCCCCGGTCTTCCTACTGCGCAATCGCACGTGACTTTGTGCCTGTTTCAGGTCCTTGTTCATTCATCTTTATCCAGTCGAAGCAAAGTACAGCGTGTTTTTCTTATAAAGCGATACATATTATTTCCCCGCCACTTCCTCTCTTATAATTTAATCTTACAAGGGAGTCAATTTATTGGGTCGCACCTATCAATGGTAATTGCAGCTATAATTTCAAAAAAGCAAAACAAAACTCTCTCAACTGGAAAACGAAAACAAACAATGTTGCGGAGGGGATGTTTTTATTTTCCAGTTGAGAGAGCTTCGCTTTGTTCTCGAGGGATAATCGCTTTGAAACCAGTGTGTTAATTGCATCGCAAAATATAATCGCACGTCACTATTTGAAATGCCTCATAGAAGCATTATGTGAGTGCTAATGCTCATAGAAACATATAACTAACTCAGGCGTTGTGCAAGAAACAAACGGGTCCCAGCTAATGCTCCCTGCATCACGTGCATCAGTAGCTTGCTATCTGACTCATTTCATCCCTATGAGCTTCATATTCATTTCAACCATATATTCAATTAAAATCGTTAATTCAAGACATGTGATCCTTAATTTATAAGAACAAAAGATTTATCATACCTTCTTCAACAGACTGTGTAAAACTAACCAAGAAGCCAGTCAAACCACGTAAACACCCACTGATAACCAAAAATTCCGGTTTCTTCGCTACTCTCATCTGAAAATAAATTATAAACTTTATTACATATAATTAAAGAGATTACAAACAAAGATGAAATGCACACAAAGACAAAATGTAAATGATTTTTAATGGAAATAAATATGAGCAAGAGCATCCTCCACGTACACACAAAACAATAAAATATCTTACGACTGAAGGGTCACCCTCCTAAATAAAATGAAATAAAATATTAATATGAAATAACCGTGGAGTCAAATCATGGAGTCACGCCTACACGTAGAAACCCCAGCATGTCAGGCCCCAGAAGAGTCCTTAGAACTTACGTCGCACAAGACGACCACGTGGTAAAGCAGAAACAACTTAGATTAGCAAAGTCAATAAACATCTCAAGGTAATACAACTGAGGATGTACCTCGCCTCGGTTGCAAAGCACCACAAGGCATAATCAATGATAGCGCTCAGTGAAGATCCTTGATTAACCAGATAAGCACAGTGCCTATCAACGGCGGAACACGTAACTTACGACTGAATCAACCCTCGATACAATGGTCAGTAGTTCTATCATTTATACTGACGATAGTATCTTCCCAGTCAATTCAAAATTTGACTGGCCTACCGTAAACAAAAGAATCAGAGCTATTGACCAATAAAATGCTTCGATTTCGTATTAAATAAACAAATAGCATCCAAACACTCACTGATTTAGATACTAGTGCTAGAACCCAAAACAAACGAAAGTTCGAGTTAGCTTTTGGAGGCTGGGAACAAGGGTAGAGCATACCATTTTAAAAATGGTAGCATTGGCTATGATGTCATAGCAAATTATTCAGGCCCAAAACAAAAATTCTCTCAGAAAAGTTCTTTTGGAGCGATTTTTGCAGAATGGCATATTCCCACTAAATTATGCCAAAATAGAATCAGATTTCATGACTTCACGATCAAGTGCTGCGAAGGAGATATCTATCCTCGATAGTTGTAAACATTTACAGGTTTTGATTCTTGTGTACTACGCAACGGGTTGCCATTTGCAAATACCCGCCAATACCGATCAAAGGTTTGCAGACATTTTCTGGTATAATAAAGGCAACTGTAAGGTGCCGTAAGAAACGTCCTGGCAGTATTGAAAGATAAAAAGAAGATTAAAAAACTAAAGATAAGGTATCTCTGTACTGAGATGATGCAAAATAAAATTATCCTGCTCTCGGAAAATTTTCTACAAATGAGAAAAACGATCTTTAAAGAATGGCAAAACTATTGTTTCGTTGATGACAAACGAAAATAAAACAGCAAAGTTCAAAAACACTGGATAACACGAAGTATGAAAATTCATCGATAAATGCTTGGTGATGGTATGCAATTGTGAAGAGCGGATTCGAAGAAGGCATCAAATTTCCTTTACAATTTTAAAACAAGCTTCATTGAAGATTTATTAAAGCATACAAAAGGAGCAGTCAGCACAAAAGGGCCTACTGATAAAAAAGAAACTTTTTAACTACAAGGATGAAGTAGCTGAATGACCTTACGATGAATTTTTCTGGCCTTCTCCGGAAATAAATAAGGGAAATTTTTGCATTTATTTTTTTATATAATGGAACCCAAAGAAGATGACGAATCTGTCCAAAAAGTTGTCCAAAAATATTTTTATCAAACAACAACACATGGAATTCCTGCTGTTTATTTCAGCGAAGGAAAGTTCAAGAAAATAATATGGTCATTAATTTTCGTTTTATTGTTTGGTTTTTTGTTGTACAACATCACACACATCTTGAAAGAATTCTTCTCATATCCAATCTACCAAAGAGTCCACGACGTCCGACCCATCGAGGTGCCGTTCCCGAGTGTCACGATTTGTACCGCGAGCGATTATTCGAAATCGTCTGTGTCCGATCACACAATACAAAGAATTAAAATCTTCGTTGCAAAAATAAAAGCTGGTGAAGTAAGCGTGAACAGCTTCGCGGAATGGCGAAATAGCATGGAGCAAGACCACTTGAAATTAGTCCACAACAACAAGTTTGAACACAAAACCAAATCGGAATTTCACCCTTTGTTGCTTCAAAATTTGACGGGTTCGTGCACATTTTCCACAATGAAAAATTGCAATTATTCGTCAGATTTTAAGGTAACATTTCCCTCAAACGAAGACAAGCTGTGTTATACGTTCAACCATGATAAAAATAATCTGTATTACCAAAGAGGAAACGGACCATTGTTCGGACTTTCCATGCTATTGTTCGTCAACCAATCAGATTACGTTCCTCTGATGGGATTTGATAACGGGATAGGCCTAACTGTTCATATTCACTCGCCAAACACGCATCCGTTTTTCGGTGCACACGGTATTAGCGTTTCGCCAGGATATAGCAGTAACGTCGCATTGCATAAAATATTAACCACCCGTCTTGGGCCGCCTTACCCGTCAAACTGCACGCACGGCAGAGAGAATAACCACATAATTCCTGGGGACTACACAACGATGGGCTGTGAAATATCGTGTCAGTATCATCACATGTACACAAAATGCGGCTACATCGAACCATTTATGCGCTCGTTCATGCCCCCTGAAAAGTACCCACGCAACAAATCGTCTGACGTGAAAACGGTCATCGAATGCCGAGGCAGAGTTCTGAAAGACCTTTACGAGCATGGGTTTCAGGAAAAATGTAACTGCCCAGCACCCTGTGAAGAAGAAGTCTACCATCGCATTGTTTCAATGACAAAATGGCCAGCGCTTGTCGATATGCCTATTTACAAAATAGTTTTCGCAAAATCGTTGAACATGGACCCCGAAAAACTGACTGTGAATTTCATAAGATATAATTTTCTTCAAATCCGCGTTTACTTCGACGAGCTGGCCTACAAGCATGTTTATGAGCAATGCAAGATGTCGTCTGCAGAGTTGTTTAGTAACCTTGGAGGGCAGCTAGGCCTGTGGATCGGTTATTCGTTCTTCTCTTTGATAGAACTGTTTGCAATGCTATTCACAGCAGCTTATTTTCTGTCTCGTAAAAAATATTCAGATACTCCAAGAAACAGCCTTTTGTGTTGCCAGCGATGTTGCAAAAATAGAAATGGCGCAAGTCTAGATAATTTAACTGAAGACAACGATTTACGATAAAGTTCTATCAAGCTTTATAAAATATTATTTTGCAACACTATACAACTTCAGCGTAAGGGGCCTAAAAAACCCAATTTACATAAATCTAATAAAAAATTCTATCAAATAAGAAAAACAACTGGCACAACTGCCAACCATGAATAAATGGTGATAAAAGATCGCAAATTGTCGTTAGTCAAAGGCTTGTCGTTAGATAAAAGTTTTATCGTAAATCATTTCTCATGAATATTTTATGTAATTACAACAGCTATTACCTCAAAAAATTAAGAAGAAAAAAAAATAATTTACAGTGAATTTTAATGTTTTTAGGAACCCTTTTCATATTGCTTTCCTTTCTTTGTTCTCAAAAATAATTGACATGATTCAGTATCCTAAATATTATTGTTATCGTTATGATTTAAGATCAGTAAATTATAATGGTAATCATTTGAAAGCTTACCTCTTCGGGGGGTATTAAAGTGAATACGGGATAAATATATTTCAAATGGACAAAATTACCGGTAATTCTGCACTCAAAATGTATTAACCATGAATAACTAAAATTATAAAAATTATCCTCAGTCAATAAACAGACAGGTGTTGACTAAAAAAAATTATTATTAAACATTAAAGCATCGAAAACAATTAAAAACAAAATCAATTCGGCTTTTCTTTTTCTAGAAGCATTCGCCGCAACAAAGAAGCAAGCATTATTATGTGTGTTATTTTGAGCCATAACAATAAATACGCATTTATGTCTGTATGAACAGGCACATTTGGCAAGATTTTTTTACCAATTCAAATTGCTGTCTTGTGAATTCCTTGTCTGCTGTAATTTTTGGATTTACATCATACAATATGTCTTGGACAATTTTTAATTAAAATTTTGGTGTGAAGTTGACTTGCATACAGATCACCGAAATCCCTATTTGTGGCTCAAATTCATAACGAGGTTACAGTGCCAAAATCCCCATTTGTGGCACAAATTCATAACGAGGTTACAGTACCGAGATCCTTATTTGCGGGGCAAATTTACAACAATTTTCCCAATGCCGAAATCCAGAAACCGTCGTCGTATTTTGCAGTGACGATTTCCCTATTTGCGGCGAACTGGGATATATGATGCCGAATTCTATAATTCATCGTCGTATTTATTGTGTCGATTTGAGGAATCATGGTCGTTCAATTTTGCAGTGCTGAAATCTAGAAATGGTGGTCGTATTTTGCAGTGCCCATTTCCCTATTCACGGCGTACTCGTATTACGATGCCGAATTCTAGAATTCATTACTGTGTATAGCAGTGCCCATTTCTAGAATTCATGGCCGTAATATTTACGGCGCCAAAATCTATAAACCGTGGTCGCAGAGCCACGACGACAAGCCATCACCACGATTTATTTTTGTCCCTTATGCCGCGCGATACATTTCCTTCGGGTCGGCCTTGAGTGATGGAGCACGAAGAGTCAACTTGTGGCAAGTCAACCCTACACCAAAACTATAATTAAATTTTTGCTGTACAATTCATCAGTGGAATTCTGCAATACTAGAGTAGAGGCGAATTTTGTAACAATAGTGAAATTGATATATTGGTTTCAAAGTGATTATCTCTCGAGAACAAAGCGAGACTGGAAAATAAAAACGCAACATTCAGCTGAGAGTTTCGCTTTGTTCTCGAGAGATAATCACTTTGAAGCCAGTGTGTCAATTTCCATATATCGTTACAAAATTCGCCTTTGTCCAATACTCTTTTTAGAGCCGAATTTAGAACGTATAGACAATTCTACAAGTGGATAAAGAAAAAGAAGCAACAAACATTGCAAATTTTATGAATGTTCCATGTTTCTACTTTCTCAGGGCCGGCCCCGTCGGTGTGTCACACCACTTAGTGGAAGTGTAGAACGGTATATAAGCGGAAATTTTCCCCCGTCCGGCAATTCAATGGGCAAATCTGATTTTCCCATATAAGCAAAGAAACTGACCCATCCTCGCATTAAAAACCAACATTTCAGCATTTGGCGAAAACATTCGGATACATTTTTGGCGCAAAAAAAGGCCAGAATAGCGACGATGAAGAACCTGCAGAGGTTTTTTTTATTTATAACCTGTGGCCTCAAAAACCAAGGTTACAGGAAAGAGAAGAAAAAGGTCTCTGCAGTAGCCTAGTAGAGGAGCTAAGGCTTGCAGATCGTGGAGATTAGATTATGCGTTTCATGAGAATGAATACGGAAACCTTTCAACACATGACATGCAGGGTCTTCTCAAAAATTAATTAGCTAGGGGGGTCTTGATAAGATTATTAATAAGATTTTCAAAAGGTTTTAATAGGGTTTTGGCAAGGAGAGGTTTTGGTAAGTGTCTTTAACTAAGAAAGGGGAATTCCAAAATGATTCAAAATGTAATCATCGAGTGGACGGCAACTTGGCACCTAAAGTAAAAATGGTAGTTCAAATTTGTCACTTTGGAGCAGCGTAACAACGAAGCAGCGTAGGAGAAAAAATTGGGCTTTAAATTTTTGACTTATATTTGTAATTTCTGATCTTCAATTCTTACTATGTAGTAGTAAAGACTTGAGGAATCTTTTAGTTTTTGACTCACGGCGCATGTGCAGTGCAGTCTATACGTTAGCCCGACAGTGTATTGTTCCATTGTCCGCAAAAGAAATTCTTGTACCATCAGGTAGTGCAAATTTTGAAATGTCACAAAAACTGCATACAAAGTCCTCATAAAAAGTTGCGCCCAAAAATGCATTCTCATGCAAATTAGATAACCATGTGTCATCTTTAAAAGACCAATTTTAACAAGGGGAAGATATGGGAAGATATTTTCGTGACAACAGATAACATCTGTAGAATTATTTTAAAAACATGACATTTTTGAGGGAGGGATAATCTATTGAACTATAGTTCAATGGGATAATTAGTGAATGATGTCTTTGAAAATGTCGTCGAAGTGTCCACACAGGCCATTAAAGCAGCCATTGGTGCCATTGAAGCTGATTTGATGACGTGATGATATGCTTGATTACATAATGTGCCTAATAACTTTCAAACAATATATTTTGGCGTATAATTTTTTCATACAATTTTTTAAGTAAAACAACGGAATGCAAGAAATGTAACGTCGCACATGTAACAAACCTAAATTTACCAAAATGAGTCCTCATTTTTTAAATGAAAAATAAAAGCAGTAACTTTTTTTCATTTTTAAACATTTCCATGCATTTAAAAAGCGGTTTTCTATCTGTGGGAAGTGAGTCCCCTGAAGTGTCCCTTTTATTGTCTATGTCTTTTCTATGGCTGTCGCAGGCAGCAACGGCGGCAGATTCAGGTTATTTAAGTTAAAGTTATTCGGCAAGCTAAAGTTATTAAAGTTATAATTAAAGTTAAAGTTGTATTCATTTAAACTAAGATATTGCGTTACTTGCAGTTGATTAATTGCCAGCCTCTGCGAGTATCTTACGTCTTGCGAGATGACTCGTGTTGACTATTTCTTGTAGCGTAAGCTGTCTTGTTATGTCTATTACATTCTGGAGCTTTTATTATAAACCAATAAATGTTTTACGCGGAACATCTCAAGAAATCTTAATTTCCTGTTTTTATTCCATGGCTTGGCAAACTCGATTTCTAGCGATTTTTAATTCCGATAATTAACGAGAAATAATTAAACTTAATCCACAAATGAGATGATTTAATATGGATCAAGGATTTGCTTTAGAAAATAACTGTTGCTTAGAGGATGAAGTAATCTTAGTTTATAAATATTTCAAAATGCTTGACTTTTTGGCATGTGCCATACTAACACCAGGTGTGTTTTCCCAAAACGATAAAATGTTCATTGCAGCATTGTAATGAAATAAAGCTTTTTCTTGTTGTTTGTTGTTCCCGAAAAGGGGGACGATCCGTTCTTATAAGCGTACAGTTTCACTTCAGCAGACACGGCTCATTCGAGGTAATGTGAATAAGTATTATGCTGGTGTTGAGAAAGGTTTTCCAAGGCAACTTAAAATCAGTCAGGTAGTAGATAAATAAGGCTTCAATTAAGTTAGTGGGAAATCATTCATGAAATGGATATTCAACAAATTGCCCAACGACCCATCATCCTATGATGAATATGTGGTCGAAATTCCTTCACTATACAGACACCTGCCTCCATACGTGCATTCAATTTAACATATCGAGTTGTCTAGGAAGATTATTGAATACGGACCCCGTGACTACTACCTGTACCCAGTGTAAATGCTACACAAGTACGTGTTATGCTGTCGAAGTTGTTTCGTTAGGCCTTTGGGTAACAAGACAGGAATATATCTTTTCCGTACGTTGAACGTTGTACTAATGAGATTGTGGAGACAGCTATTGATATTCGTATACTTGTACCAGAAAGTTAGTGGAACGAAGAGGATGGTACGACCGTTGTCCACCGCCTTTTTTTCTTATGAATGAACAACTATGAAGCATTTAGAGTATTACTTCTGGTTGCTGCTGGCGTTACTACAATCAATCCTGATTTACGGTGAGTGCTCTAACTTTTGTACTCTGTCTTTGGTTTGTTGTATTACTCTAAATCTGATCCACAAAGCACTCGGACACTAAAAGGACAACAAAGAAAACTGCAAAGCATTGCAGCCGGCTTCAAAAGTTTTGTTTGTGTTTGTTTAAATTCTGATTTAGTTTGTTTATCCGCTTGGTCAGATTCTTTGCAAAAAAGATAAAATAGAAATTATCCTATCTCATCTTGGGATAAAAACTTAAAATGTATTTTATTCCTTCCGTGTGATATTTGATGAGGCCCACCCATATTTCTACTTCAAACGTTATTTAGCTAATTTACTATCGGCTTGTGAATTCGTGATTAAAGAATCCTTCACGCAGCAGCGTGATTTGTTTATTACTTGGCCCTTATTTCGTGAAAATGACTTTGAAAGCACATGATTGCGTGACGCGTTAATTTCAAATTTCCTCATTTTCAAAGATCCAAAAATCATAAATTGTTGGTATATATTTGATTCTAAAGATAGGAAATGAATTGGCCAGTTATTCGCATGAAAATACCAGGGATAAATGAAAATACTTCTAGAATACTGCATTAATTGATTTGTGCAGTGTGCGTGGTCGTGAAAATGTTATTTTATAGTACGCGTTGATCCAGAGTTTTTAGCGTGAACGCAGGCTATAATGGGTGGGCTTCTTTTATTATCAGTAGGCCTAGGCTATATTCCATTTCCTTCGTATTTTAGACTTGGTGTTTTAGAAATATACTATAATCTTTCTAATGTTTTTTCATCTTGCACCGATTTAAGTTTAATGATTTTGCAAATAATTTCTGCCGATAGTTTTATTTTTGAATTAAACATATCAAGTTTTGTTTTCCAAACATAGCAGTGATTTCACTGATCAGCTGGTTTTTAATTTTTAATTTGCGAGGTCTCGAAGTTGCCTTACAGTCACACAGAAACCGGCCTTTCCATAATCAGCCTCTTTATGTTCCTTAATATTTCGGCAAACTGTGTGGAGTTTGGCTGGTGTATGCTTAAACGTAACTCTTTTAATCAGTATTTATAAGTATGCTTCTTAGTGGCGGTATGTATGTATTGTATTGTATGTATTGCTATATCAAAATTCTGTATCAGAAGGTTTATTGACAACATTTCATCTCGAAAACGGAAAGTGCAATTTTACGATTATATATTTTTATTATATCTTTGATGGAAGTTGAAAATTTGCTAGATTAGGGAATTCCATCCCCCCAAAAGATGTCTCTAAGTTTTGTGAAACTCACTCACCTTTAATCTGCTATCAACGAATTCGAACTTTTTGAGATTTTGCATTCTTGATTTAGATTTTGTCTTTCTGTATCCATTTGTATTTCTAAATTATAGTGATGTAAAAATTTTAAATCTTGACCTAGTAAAAGTTTTGAGATTAGATTTCTCATAAGCTTAAAATCTTCGTATTGCTGTAACTTTGACAAAAAAGCAAATGCAAAAGTTGGTTCTCGGAATAATCTTTGCATATAGATTCTAAATCAAATATGCAATGTCTCAAAATTTGATAAATTTCTATTGTGACCACCCTCCGCCGCGAAGGCTCGCTACTAAAAAAAATGTATGAATAAGGAAATTTGATTTTTGGAAGCAAGTTCTAGGAATTTTGGGGGAAATGGATCCAGTTTTTGAGATTTTTTTAGGGGAAACGGAACCAGTTGTAGAGAACATTTGAAGTAAAAGCCACCCATATTGGGGGCACATACCTGTTGCTGTATAGTATGGTGTATTCCCCCCTCTCCCGGATTCCGTCATTTCATATTACTTAATTATATCAATTCTTAGGAATAAAAGAAAATCCCTTGTACGAAGGTAGCTAACTAAAAGTTTCTTAACTTTTCAAAAACCCAGTACCAGTTTTTTTCTAACTGGTTTCTAAGAAAAAGTGTATGGGCTTTAAATGATTGAGTGATTGAGGACTTGATCTGTTAATCTTCCATGTCCTGTCAAATTCTTGACACTGATCATTATAATTTACCATAAAAATGTGCTGTTGAGATACCTGTATTTGTTTTGCAACTGTCACTGGTATTTTGCCGGTGAAATCAAAAGAAAGATTATAAAATTTTATTTTTAGATTGCTAAATTGATTATCTCTTTTAAATTTAAGTACCTGGTTATTCAGAAGTGTTTGCCAAACAATAAACATAATTTTCTTGTGTAAGAATTGTTTTAAAGAGATTAAAGATGAAGCGGTTGCAGGCACAAGGAGATAACGTGAGAATGCGTAAAATGTTTGACCTTGTACACTTATGTACACTATAACTCTCTTTTTATATTGATACATTTTTGATGCTGAAAACGAGGCTTGTCCTCACTCTCAGTCGAGCCCGTTCACACTGGTCTGTTTGTCTGTTTGATCCGTCGCTGTGTAATCGAGAAAGAACCATTTACGATATTGTGACGGATCCAAAGCGTTTCGTTACTGTGTAAACGGGGTCTTGTTATACGGCAACGGAGAGAATTCATTGCACTGGAATTTTATTTTTATTTTCAATGCGTTTTCTTAAGCATTTTCAATGCAACTTTTTTAACGAGAATAAGCATTGTTTTTATTTTTCAGGTTTTCCTGGTGCTGGTTTTTCCGCCCTTTTTAATCAGAAGAATACTTTTACTGGCACGGAAAATGTCATTGGAAAATGGATTGTACAAGAACTGAAAGGTACGAAATTTTATACATCAAGTATTTTTCTTTTCTCTAAAGATCATCTGACCTGTGCGTTCCAATTCCTCTAAAGACCATGCAGCCTATGTGTTTTATGTAGCAGGCCTTATTTTCATGAATATTTATCACTGCACATTTTTCAAAAATTGCTAGATTGTGACTTAGTCTCACTGCTTTCAGCATTAATAGGGCCTGCTAGACCCTCCAAATTGCAAAATTCTGTCATAAATTTGAACATAGCAATGCTTTATGTTCATGTACATGCACTTTTTTGAACATTACTAGGGAGTGCTAGACCCTCCTAATTGCAAACGTTTGTCATAAATATGAGCATAGCAATGCTTTATGTATATGTACATGCACTTTTTTGAACATTATTAGGAGTGCTAGACCCTCCAAATTTCAACATTTTGTTCTAAATTTGAACATAGCAATGCTTTATGTTTATGTTCATGCACTTTTTTGAACATTATTAGTGGAATTTGACGAGGCACAAAGTGAGTTATGAGAAAACTATAACTTAATGAGTAATGGCTAACCAGCAGCCTTTGGTTAATTTTCAGGTGTCTACAGCTTTGTGCTGTCTATTTCATAATTAAATTTCGATTGTGTAAAATCTCTTTTTCGTCACATGTTAATAAACGCATATCCTTCTAATGAACGCAGCGTGGCATTAAATTGTTACAAAATTAAATAAACGAGGAAATACTCTAAAATATAATGAAGTAGAACGCTGTATATTTATAATTATAAATCTGATCAACTTTATGCATAAACATTTCTGTCCATAAAAATCTTTCATCAATTTTTAAAGATATCAACTGTAAATTCATTGCTCTCGTTAAACAAGCATGGTACCTTGAATGCCTTGAATAAGTCATTGAGAATTTCGTTAAGTATTTCGTTAAAACGCACGTTTGCTGCGCTTACTAGTTGTGTAGGTAGCAAAAATATGGAAGTTTTCATTTGGTACATTTTCCACGCTTTTTAGCTGAAAACGTATTTTACCAAATGATTATATTGTTCTTATACTGTTCTCCAAAATATTTTGAGCCTCAGTTTCCTAATTTGCAGTTTCTTGATCCTCTTTATTCAGGCGTTTATTATTTTCTGGGGGACAAATATTAATAATACACCCTAATATATTTAAGACAACATAAATCGGGTTGTTTGGGGGTTTAATTTATCAGAAAATTGGGTCTAAACTCGAGAAATTTACATTCAAGTAGGGGTCTGTTTTCAATATTTTTGCGGCTCATTTCCGTAAGTTATTTCGAGAGTTATTCATACCTCTCTTGGGTTATTGTGCATGCAGTAGGACGCTGATAGTTTTACTTTACTTTGCGGAGGAAAATATCCTGCGGAGGAGAGACCCCAGGAAAAATAAGAACGAAAGGTCTCTCCTCCGCAGTAATATATTTTTACTTTTTCCTGATTAACGAACGAAATAGTCTTGTTGTAAGTCTAATTCAACATTACGCAAGCATATCAAATGGGATGACTAGAATTATTTACACTCCTCTTGAATTATTGTGCATGCAGTAGGACGCTGATAGTATAGTCATCAGTCGAAAACTTTACCTTGATTGTAGCTACAATCAATATGGCGACGATCACCTTGATATGATACAACAGACAGGAGGTTGTTAATTATTAATGCTTGGACGAGACGTATAAAGCAATTATTCTGAATCAGTATATTTCTGATTGATTCATCCTCACGTTTTCTACATTATTAACTTGTGGTGGGGCTTTTGCTTTTCCAAAATGAATCCGACCATTTACCACCAGATGCTATTATCTTTATTTAAAAGTGACGATCCTGGTTTTGCATATGTGATGCTTGATTCCCATTTAATATGCTTGCGTAATGTTGAATTATACTTGCTCCAAGTCTATTTCGTTTGTTAATCAGTAAAGAATAACAAATATGTTACTGCGGAGGAAAATTCGTTCTTATTTTACTGAAGTTTCTCCTCCACAGGGTATTTTCCTTTACTGAAGTTTCTCCTCCACAGGGTATTTTCCTCCGCAGTGACACATTTTTTAATGATTAACGAAACGGAATAGACTTAGAGCAAGTCTATGTTAAATGGACCCTTTATGAATAAATTCGCAACTTCCAATGGCAATCAACTGACGAGCGTTAAAAATTTATCATAATTATTTCACGTTTCAATTTACACCTTTAAAATATTTAATTTGATATACAATTGAACCCCGTCATCTCGAATTCTCAAGGGAAACGCAAGTTTATTCGAGAAAGCAAATATTCGAGAAAACCGAAGCTAAATCAAGGCTAAAAGCTCTCAAGGGATATGAAAACAATTCGAGTTAACCAACCGGGATTTCGAGTGAGCTCGAGTCGAGATCGCTGTGTTCAACTGTAATATGTGCAACCACCGACTTATTCATAGACTCCCTATCCAGGAGAAAGATATTCGAGATTTTTAAGGATGACCTTGAAGATTTTGGCAAACAAGGTATCAAATTTGAAGTTGAAGGCTCTTACATCAACGTCAAGCAAAAGAATAAATTTCAAAACTTAAGCTCCTCCATAGCAGCTTTGCAAACGTGGGACAGTTTTTGTGCCAACCGGCAGAATTCGGGTTTTATCTTTGATGGGTGCCATCTTGACTTTAGTAGTTGGTGATATATTTAGTGTAACCATCTACCATTTTGAGACTTGCCTAATCTATCTATCTATCTATCGACTACTGCTGAAGGGTTTATGCCCGAAACGTTTATTCTTATCAAACTTTGGCTATATTTACTTTTATATTTAAGAATTTCCTTATTAATAATATTATAGCCACACGCGAACACAATTGTTATATTTGCCACTCTATCTACCTTAGGCTACATAACACAAAATGTAACATAGCGAAATAATTTACTGACTATAATAACCTAACAACGCTAATAATTGATACATTTCAATGTTTGCTTTGCTTGCAGATGTTACACAGAGCAGTGGAAGTTATTTTACGGTCAATTCATTTGGCATTTATTTGGTTGGATATTCATTAGAAGTAGAAACAACAGGCTATGGATCAGTTCAGAGTTGCGTTTCAGTTAACCAGTTTTCCAAATGCAACACTCTGGTATCAGAGTCGAACCAAACATGGAGTTCTAAAGTAACCATAAAGCATTCATTGCATGCAAATGGCCTGCTCAAACTGCTACCTGGAGATTCGATTGAAATTCACGTGATCTCTTCTTTGCCGTGGCGATCTACATCGAGATGGAGCTTTTTTGGTTATTTGCTGTGCGAATACGGAGCATCTCCTGCGTTTTACGTCACACCTCACTCAGACAGTCCACTGAAAAGTGGAAAAAGTCCATTAATTCGTCGTTGGGATATTGGCCAAGTTAGTGGATCGTTCAAAACGACACCGGCATTTTCAACTGAGGTTGGCGTATTCTCCGTGCCAATTAGTGGGGTATATTTTATTGGGGTGAATGTTATAATAAAAAAGACTTTAAGAAGAGAATTGTGTCATGTGGCATTGGTGGAGAACGCAGAAATCGAAGTAGAGACTTCATCTATCGACGTTCCTAAGGAAGTCAGCACCTTCACCATGAATATTTACTCAGTGCTAAAGTTACGTGCTGGCACGAAGTTGTATATATACTTTAAAAAACGAGGCAACTTAGAATCAATGATTTCGAAACTTTCCAGTTTTTCTGTTGGATTACTCAGCAAAAGTCTACCAGGAATTGTTGGATTAAGATCTTTTGTAGAAATGCACCACGTCAAAGAAGTAAATGTCATTGAAATTAAGGAGTTTACTGACACTGCGATTGGTTCTTTTAATACTTTTAAGCCAGGGAGGACTATTATTTACAGAGATGGCAATTATCTTACATGTATTGACTTCAAATTCTCCCGTCTTTCAAGTGTATCTACAATAACGTTAATGGTGAATAACCGCGAAATTGTCGTGAATCTAATGCGAAATTCAAATAAGCCATCTTATTCTAGCTGTATAATCTCTCGATTACGAGCAGGTGATACTTTTTCGATAAAAGCTCGCAGTGATACATTGGAATGGTCGATTGATCCAGGATCCAGTGTTTCACTTGTCCTAATCGAGGAAATTTTTCCCGCCTTCAGAGTAAGTGGATTAGTCTCGTCTAATATTTTATTTAATGTTTGGGTGAAAGTAACTGATTTGCCCGTTTTCCAGAATAAAACAGACTTTTTAGTTGAAAATGATTTGATAAATGGAGACTACGTTATATCCCAGTCAGGAATTTATCAAATGTTTGCTAATGCCATTTTTAATAACATTAAGAGCGCTGCTGTTTTTGCGTGCATTGCTGTAAATGACCGGTCGTTGACGAACGGTCTTAGCGCTACCAAAACAATGGTGAGCGGTGCCTCGACACTGACGATTTCATCCGCCGTATACTTTGAAAAAGGTCAGCGAGTTGCATTATTTGTAAAAGTCGTTGGAAGTAGTGAATGGGAACTGAATGCGAACAGTTCTTTTTCATTAGCTTTTCTCGGTAAAAAAAATCTTGTCGTTGGTTTTCAAACTACTTTATTTGATGACGTAGTTGTGACGTCAACTGGCTGGAATACTCCATCGAATTGGAACGACCCAAGAGCTACCACGAGTATGCCGTGGTCTTTTGCTTCGAATGTTCAGTTGTCACAATTTGGCACACTTGTCGTCTCTGAAACAGGGATGTATCATACAACTGCAAGTATCGTCATTGGACAGGCAAATTTGTTCTCGGACGTATCAGTTTTTATTGGAATGATCTCAGTGAACGGTGCGACTGGATCTGACTTGCTATTCGCTCGACAATCTCGCAAAATCGTCCAAAATCAGGGCGACATAACAAATGATATTACATTGAGCATTTCATCAGTGCTTTTCTTAAAACAAGGCGACACCGTTTCACTTAAAGTTTGCTCAAGGTCTGATTCTAGGTGGGTTATTAGAAAGGAAACTGGTTTCTCTGCTGTGTTGATGTCAAATGAAAAGTTAGCAAATGGATTTCTTGCTCGAAATTTCAATAATTCTGAGCCCAACTCGCAGGTAACGAAAGCAAATTGGACGACGTCGGGAGATGATCCAAAACTTTTCTTAGCCGGAGACAGCTTGAAAGTTCTTGGAGAAAAAATATCTGTTGTGAAGGATGGTCTTTACTCAGTCTCGTTTAACATCGAAATTCCTAACAATGGCAACGAAAACATTTATCTTGGCATCATCAATTTGCATTTGGATAAAAAGTTTTACTGTTCCATAAACACGCAGTTGTATTTGTCAGCTTCTGTAGGCTGCAGTTTATTGCTGTATTTCAGTATTGGGACAAATCTTGTTGTTTTTGCTGAAACATCTGCAGTAGGTGGAAGAGTTGTAATTGGGAAAGCATCGTATTTGTCCATTGTCAAATTGGAAAGACCAAGAAGATATCCATGGCTGTATACAAAACTTAAGGTGAGTTTGTGTATTTTTTTATTTTACCTTGGCGCTTTGATTAAATTTGTGCCACTGTTTATTGACTGTTACCCCTTTACATTACATTTTTCAAAATCAGATTTTTTTTAAAGAAAAGTTGAAAAATTGAGGATATTTTTTTTGGATGCACTATAGAGAGAAGAAGATGGTATTTGGTATCTGTGTTGGTGTATAGATACATTAGACGGTATTTGCATCTTCCAGTTGCATTTCAGATCATTGTGCTTTACTTTGAGCGACATTTTTAGCGCATTTGAAAATACACAATTTTGTTTTTCAATGAAGCAATTTTATTTTTTGTCTCTATGCATCGTCATATATTTTGGTTTGGTTGTTGTCGGATGTTGAACCAAAATGAGCAGAGCCAATCAGCAATAATCTTAATAATGACGAAACAAAGATTTCAGTTTAGTCCAGTATAAGTAATGCGGTAACAGCTAATTCGGTAATAGATTTTTCAAAGCTAGTAGCTCTTGAACTACTTTTTACTGTATTTTGTATTGCGTATTTCTTTTATCAGAATTCCGGTGATATCGCATTGAAAATTCAATATTCTCAATTACAGTTCACATCCACTATCTCGACTGCCCGTTTTCTCATACATTTGCTATTTCGAGCAAATTTTCATTTGCCCTAGCTAAGCTTTCTTATGAAATACTGGCCGTTAATTATGTTACGCTAATTATTCTAATATAACAATACAATAATTCTAATTTATTCAAGGTATTCCAATTTATTCAAGAGTTCATGATAGCGGATGTAAACTGCATCTAATTTTTTTATTTTTCAGGATAACATCGAAAGCCTGGGAAGAGTCAATCTGAATGAAATTTTCTCTCTCAGAAATGGAGAAAAGTATTTAGGCCATGACGGTTTTCATTTCAATACGCACACGAAAGCCATACTTCCCACGAGCCCTGGTTACTATTTAGCAACATCCAACATGGTATTTGATGTCATGCCAAAGGAAAATTTGGTATTATCATATGAGGAAAGTTCTACAAACGATACCTTGGAGTCTATCAATTCTCAATTCAATCTTCCTATTTCAGGGTAAGTTTGCTACACTCTATTTTCATAAGAACCAGATAATTTTTGCCGTGGCTTAGACTTGCCCCAAGACTATTTCGTGCCAAATCACAAATTTTTATTTCGTACTCAATATATCGAGGGAATGCCATATCGAGTATTGTTATGACATGGTATGGCGAATTTTTGTGTGTTTTTTATCGTTTAAAATAAAGTTGTTGCAAAACAATCTTTTTCTACAAAATAGAAGATTGTCGCCCTGAAATAACATCACCTTTGCATTTTCCGTATTCTTCATAGCTGTATGTTCTAACTTCAAGCCAGATGCATTCTTTATAAAATTAATTGTTTCTAAAATGTCCAGAGAACGAATTGATGGTAAAAAGGTGTTTCATTTCCCAGCGACGTGACGTTCCAGTCAGGGCGATGTTGCTCTACATTGTTCACAATGTTCACAATTTACATATATTTTGTTCTAGTTACTCAATTATGACTTCTTCATAAATTTTTTGCCAGGAAAGGGACTGTTTCTATTTCAACACCACTAAAAATCGGTTCTCATGGTGTCAAACAAATATTGAATGCTCCTGGGTTTTTTCTGATGAAAAAATCAACTTTTTCACTGGCTCGTCTTCCTTCTACAGAAGAGAACGTCATTTTGTTGACAATGCCTTTTGATCAGGTACATCTCTTTATAATATGTTTTAACATATATTCAAGTTGCAGAAATAAGATTAGCTTGATTACATTATATTTGATATTTGAATTCTAATACAATAAGACCCCACATGGAAGAGACTGGATTTTCAAATATCAAGCGGAGGAGCGAACTAACGACATTTGTATTGAGTCTAATAATAAATAAATATTTTAATCCACAATTATATAAAATTTAAGGATGGCTTGCAAAGCCGATTCAAAATACACGAGCTCTAGATTTGTTTATGAAGCTCTGCTTGTCCATGGCGAGGTTATCAAGCACT
>JAYJMH010007219.1:0-25230 GCA_036873815.1 Phacellophora camtschatica
TGACGCAGCGAAGGAGAATACTTGGTCCATCTCAGAATACTTGGTCACTATCATCATGGTCCAAAACGAGAATTTCACGACAATCTTACCTCCATAAAAAACGTGAATTCTTGTCACTAAAAATATCCGGGATCGGCATAATTCTATAAGTTTATATTGATATATTATATTATTAAGCACAGCAGAGGCTCATTAAATTGTTGTTATGGTTAATTTAGTACTTTGTGCTGAAAAGAGATAAATGGGTGAGCATGTTTACGCGAAAAAACTGTCCCAAAAACCGATTAGTTTGTGTGTTTTTTGGACAATGTTTGTTCTGAAAATGTTTTGTTTTTAGCTGTTTTAAATCTGAAGTTTCTTTGCGGCAACTAGAGCAGCTTTGCCCTGAATGGAACGTCTCCATAAAACACCTCAATTTTTACCATATGTTCATTCTCTAGACGTGTACAGCTTTCACAAATTCTAAAAGATTCTCGAAAATACAAAGGTATTTCATTTCAAGGTGATGCTCCATCCAGGGCGACCATACTCTATTGGGTATTCACATCAATGAATTAAAAATATTTATCTCCCAATAGCTGATCTTTTTCACAAATTAAGGAAAACTAATATGGATAAAACTGAGTAAAATATTATTATGGTGTGTCCCAAAAAAGTATGCAAATTTATATGAATGTAGCCACACAAGTTTGGAGACAAGTTCGGTGAATATAGTCTTGTAATGACCCTAAATAGCTGCCTTGAACGTTAAAAATACATTAAATAGCCTACCTATCCAAAATTAATTGCAATTGGCGACTCATGGTGACAGTGTGATGCAGTGCAGTGATTGGCTACCTAATGTGATATTTATGATAACCAATAAAAAGTGGGAAGGAAACATTCTTTTGGGGGCACTAAAATTTTTTTGAACGTTTGTTACCCTCCTTTTACTCAAGATAAACAATGCAAAAATGAAATATTTGACAAAAAGTTGTGGCAATTGTCCCACTGCCCCAGTGGGCACTACAACCCTGAAATAGATAGCAGACGTTTTATTAGAAAATTGTTCTAAACCGGAATTGTTCTAAACTCTCTGTCATACAAGAGCACAGAAAAAGAGAAAAGTCTAATCATCATTTACACTCTTCAATAAAAAGTTACAAGAAATTACCAATCACACCACTAACAAAATATGTACTTGACAATACTGCAAGAACAATGCCGCTAGAATCAACTTACCCGGAATGAAAAGACTGTCACTCGTTATTAACATAAAACCATTTGAAACACCACAAATGCAAGTTAGCAGTATTTATGCTAATGATATGTACCTATATTGCGTCGGCCTGGTGAATATTATAAAAAGATTTGCAATACCTTGCATATAAGCTTTTACAGCTAAACCTCAATTAACGGACACCCATCTACAACGGACACCTAAATATAAATATTGATGCACATGCATTTAAACATTAATTTTAAGCCCATAGAATGTTTCTGTGCTCTGGAAGCAAGAATGACTGCAATTCGGTTGGCACTTTAACCATTTGAGCATGCATTGGAGTTAAATCCATGAAATGTACAATTATTTTACGCAAATATCAAAAACATTGGCAATTGAAAATTTTCATTAAAATCAAAATAGAAATTTTAATGAAAAAATTGAATTACGTGAACGGGTGAACCCTTACCTAAAAATGTCGTATTGAAAAATATTTGAATGCCTCCAATATTTTAATGTATTTACCTGGATTTATCATTGTTATGCTCATAGTTAATTCATTGTTATGTTCATAGTTACGTTCTATGGTCAAAACAATACAGCTTAATTTTCATTATTATTCGTGCTTTTTATGAAATATTATGGTCCTGGATCCCGGATCCCGGATCCCGGATCCCGGATCCCAGGTCCTGGATCCTGGGTCCTGGGTCCTGCTTACAGGTTCTAGGTCCCGCTTTTACGGTATGCCGCGTAAGGGGGTATACCTTCATACAATGGTGAAGCATTGACACCGTAAAAAAACCAAACTCATGACAGTAAGGAATCATCGTCCTCATTTTTTAGAGCCTGTAAATGTTTCACTTAAATACAACCAAAATACAAAATTTCAAATTTTTTAGAGCCAATATCATATTTTTTTTTATCAAAATGGTTCTTTGACCAAAGCATATATTATCGAAAAGGAAATCCTAGACACAAAAAGTAGGACACGCCCCCTACCCAAGTCATGCGGTCCTGCCTCCCCTGGGATGTCGGCCATTTTTTTTTTGAAGCATCAATCATTTTTGTGCTAGAAGTTTTTGCAGACCACCTTACATGACAGGCTTCTAAAAATTTCTAAAAGTTTTTGCAGACCACCTTTGTAATTATATGCTACACATTTAAAATGTTTTTTTAATTCAACAACTTTTCGTGTTTTGTTTGTATGAATGTTTGATTAGATATGAATGAATGAATGAGTAGGTAATAACTGGTAATGTTTAGTCTCATATTCGTGTTAAAAAACAAAAGGCTCATTTTATTTAACCAAAGAGAGGTTGACAAGTAAAATGCTGTGCTCGTGTTGAGGTCGACGTTTTTGTTCCCGTTTTCTGGCAATATTATTGCAAGAAAACAGAGTTATTACAGCACTTTGAACTCAACGAAGAATACGCAAAGTTCAATTTAATAGCTAATCTGAATCATTGATATTTTGTGTGAATATCGATATGGTGAAAATTAAGTTCTTGGAACACGAAGAGAAATTATTGCGCTGACTCGAGGCAATGTATGTGATGACACTGATTTATTACGGTAATAATAAAATATGGCTAGCTAGGCCGGTGTCTCCGGTTCATCATCAAGACCATCAAGGTGCATTAACAACATAAGGCTGTTTAATGAAATTGTGTGCACCATACTGGCAACACATTGCAAGCACGCATTGCATCGATATCCCATATGCATGCCAAACACTTTGATTGTACATCTATGTTTGGAGTGATTTTTACTTGCATCAAATCATCGTCGTACTGCTTTTTAAATCAAGCAAGTGTTTGCTTTTTAAATCAAGAAAGCTGCTAACTTTCTTGCTACCAAAGCTAATATAATAATAACACAGCAAGCAAAATATGATTAAGAAGATAGGCCACGGTTTTTACTTATTTATCAACAGACATTAATTGGTTTTTTGTTTCATATGTAATTGAGAATATACAATAAAGAAAAAGTCTAGCTTTTTACCCATGCTGAGAAATCACACAACAGCTCACAAAATGGATAGTTGTACATTGATTGAATTTGAGAGTTTATAGAAAATTTGCATCATTACTTTAGTTTCGTTTCAGTAAGTTTTCTCTTTAAAATGAATGAACAGGCAAATGAAAATCTCTGCAAGAATGAGTCTCAGAATGTTGAAAATGTTGAAGGGGAAAATGGAGTTCAAGGAATGGATGAAGAATATAATGAAGAAGAAGATGAATATTCTAGTTATGAAGGAGATTCCTCTGAGGGAGGAGACAACCATGAAGAATGTGATAAAGAGGATGGCAATATTCAAGATGAATCAAAAACTTTAACAGACCAAGCAAAGAAAAATAAAAAAAAGCCAACTGTCCCTGGGAAAAAAAGAAAGAGAAAAGCATCTAATCAGAGACGAAATATTCGGAAAGTTCTAAAAGTGGATCAACTAGATTCAAAAACTTTAGAAGCTCAGAAAGAAGAGCAGGAGAGATTGCAGAGGCTGGAGCTTCAGAAGACTCTGTCAGCTTTAACTACCTGTCCATCTAAGCAAGAAACAAGTATAAACAGTGAGATAATTGAAAAAGAAAATGCAGAAATTTCTTTTAATTCAGTTATAGATTTAGACGATTATTCTTGTGATGATGTGAGTGACTTTGATGAGAGTTGTGCTTCAGAAGGGGACAATGTTGATGACATCATTTTGATAAGTTCTGAATCAGAGGCAGATGACAAAATCATCCATGAAGAAAGGAAAGCTGAGGAATCAGATGATTCTGATGAGGGAATGCTTTTAGATTCAAATTTGAAGGATGCAAATGGAGATGTTTTAGCAAATGCAAATCATTTACCTGATGAGCCTGATATATTTTTGCCAACACTTATTGCAAAAACTATGAAGCCACATCAGGTAGGTAATTATAATGCAATGTAATATGTTGTTGTTGTAGGCTTGTCAGTGCTAAAAAAATTGAGCTTTTAATTACATGCAATTGATGATTCTGATCTCTACATCTATACTGTGATACATTGTTTCAATTATTAGGCCTATTTGTCTAGAAGCAACATTTTATTTTGTTGATGTTGAATTTTGCTGCTATATATATGATTTACATATGTATACAGCAACATTTTCAGGGCAATTGCCCTTGTAAGCCGAACTGAACTATGTGGGTGATTCAGTGTCCACCTAAAATTTCTTCACTAAAAGGCTTGATATATTATGTAATTACGTCACATGAATTCACTTGAAATTTAAAGGATTGAGTAAAATAAAATATAAGCAATTTTTTCAAAACCTTTGTAATTTAAATTATAAAAATTTCTTTTGAAGCATTTAAATTTTCAATTTATCCTGATCGATACTGTGCATAAAATTAAGGTCGCTTTTAAACTTGCAAAATTACATCCTTTTTAATATGCTAGTGAAATATTTGACATTGCTAACAGTTAATTTATCCCGTCTTGCACATGACAATGTAAAAACAACCTTGATTGGTAACACAAACAAATTTTGTTGATTTTTCCAATGTTGGGTCACTTGGTATTTTTCCAACTTTTTTTGGGTCACTCGGTACTCACGATTAAACTACCTTGCTTGGAAAAATCAACCCTGGAGTGCAACTGCCAGTATGTTCTAGGCAGCACTCAAGTCATCAATTTTAGAGTGTGGGGTACCTTATTTGGTGTCCCAAAAAATAGTAATAGGTTTGATTTAAGGCTAGTGCTGAGAATATTGCTCAAATCCACCAAAAAGTATTTTTTAATTATCCTGTATTGTTAGCTCAAAAATAAAAATCTGGCTTGTTGATATTGGCCGTTTGAGATTTAAGACATTAACATTTAAAGACCAAATTTGCCTCCCTCTCAAATCTGAGATTTTGATTTTGGCCTATACACTCTTAAAGGGTTGTGTTGTAGTGTTGTAGTTTTCGGAACCATGGTAGTGTTCCAGACCACATATATTTTGTTTTTGATAACACTTCTGAACAATGATTCCAAAAAAGAATCTTGGAAATCAGTTGTCCATGACTAAATTTTTTGAAAAGTTGCTGTTTCACTTTTAGTAGATTTTTGGTAAAAAGTGATGGCTGCATAGTGGCTGCATCCAAAAATAAATGATTAGTTTTCAGTTTTTGGATTTCTTTCCAAGTATGTTTCCAAGCATGCAGCATTAAATTCTTTTCGTAAAACACTATGATTTAGGAGATCCAAAAATGCAGTTTAGACAAAAATCTAGACCAGGTCTCGGGTTGGATTCAAATTTTAAATTTCAAAATTAACCCCTTTATGCACAAATATTAACAAACTAGGTATCAATTTTTAAGTTATACCACAAAAATTCCTATCTTAAAAATTGTTCTGAATAAATTTTAGCGCAGCTTGCACACTATAGCCTTGATCAAAGCTGTTACCTTTTTATTGGAACGCCTAATATTATAAGTTAGTTATTCTATATTGCTATTTATAGTATCTTACTATTAAAGTAATATCTTCATCATCAGACTCTGTCAAACACAATTTTTTCAAAATAAATTTAATTTGTTGATCCATGACAATTTGTTAACTAGGTTTTGCTGTGTCATGTTTTAAAGTCATGTTTACTTTAGTTTTGTGTATATGCAGTTCTTGATAGAAATCTGAATTGCGAGATACTGAACTTTTGTTTTTGCTTAGATTTTAGGTGTCAGGTTCCTTTATGATAACCTCATTGAATCTGTAAAAGATTTTAAGAGAAATCAAGGCTTTGGTTGTGTTCTTGCACATGCTATGGGTCTTGGAAAGACTATCCAGACAATTTCTCTTATTCATGTTTTCTTGAAGTAAGTTTTTGTCAGTCACCTTCTTTAAGTATTTCTTTTGTAGTTTTACAAACAAGTAAAGTGTTTACCCAATAAATTTTGCTATTGGGAGATAAACTTTTACACAGAAAATATCTTATCTTTGGATTATCTATATTTGATTTATTTTGCTACCAAGAAGAGAAAGCCTGTTAAAAGTTTGCATTTATCTTTCCTGGTGATAGCACATGTGGTGATATATGCAATAAGATTTAAACATTGACCGGTTGTAGATGTTTCATTTCAATTTTAGGAAATTCTAGATAAGGATATCTCAACAAAATTTGTCCACTTTGTTTTTATTTAGAATAACATGTTAACCGATTTTTACTCACCATGTATGACATTTAAAAAATAATAATAATCTTAATGCACAAGCATTGAGTGATTCAAATTAATGTTTCGGATCAAATCTGTGAAGGAAGATTGGGAAAACTACAACCGTTTTCTGTAGAATATTTGCTTGAAGAATTGAAGAAAGAAAAGTATTGCGACAGCACTGCAAATAGTGTTAGTCTGAAATGTTTTGTTGTTATTGTATGATTATGCTGGGTGTGGGTAGTGTCCCAAGGAAGGCTACGCGTTTCCAAAGCTGCTGTGAAGGATTGAAAAATTTACTCAATAATTGCTGAGTTAGGCCAAATGAAAATGGAAAATTTTGTGATTTTAAACGTCAAAATCATGTTACCAGATGAATTTCTTGATGTATTTTCTAAACTTCCAGCAAGGTTCCAGCTGAATTTATCTAAGGTCAACTTTAGTATGTGAAATTCTGAATCAACCATCAGCAAGGAAATTAGATTTACTCAATAATCAAAATTTTCAACATAACTGCTTTGGATTCATGTCATAAATTGTCTTCAGATATCCTACTTGACCAAGTCAGAGAACGAGCTTTTTCTCTTGTTTTCTCATTGCCATTGCCTTCAACCAGCATTTAAATTTGAACTAATCGTTGTGTGTTGCCATATTGTTAATTTCACAGCTTTGTCATAAAAATCAATTTTCAGCAATATAATGGAAAGGCCAACTTGTGGATTTGGAGAAACCCTAAACTGGTTATTATTGGGCATATCTCAGCGATTATTCAGTTGATTTTGCCAACTAATGCATCAAACTTTAAGTTAAAGTCTAGTTTATTAAATGCAATCAGAAACGGAAATATTAAAGCTAAAGCTCCTCCACAGTAGCTTTGCAAACGTGTAGCTTTTTTTTCTTGGATACCCGGTACGTCATAGGTTTACTCATCATAGGTCTTACTGATGTTAAACGCATGAATATACACATTTAATTGACATAAACATGTAATTTACGTTTTAGTTGTACACCAGCCAGAAAAGTACTCGTTGTTGTTCCAATTAACACTTTACAAAACTGGCTCAACGAGTTCAACATGTGGGTTCCAGAAAAAGCGAACAATGAAGCGAACGTTACAAATTGTACAAAATCTAACGGAGAAAATTTAGCTTCAAATGGTCCGACTTCAAAGGAAGAAGTAAACAGAAGCAACGTGGAGACTACTAACTCTAATCAAGCAAGCAATGGACCCGTTTGTGATTCAGATGGTGCCACTGTTGAAAAGAAAAGTGATGAAAATGTTAATAATAGTCGTGCTAGTGGTGAAGAAAACAATTCGCATGATGCGGACGTGGAAGATCAATCAACTCGTGGGAAAGGTTGTCCAAGCGCGAATGGAAAATACGAGCATCGAGATTACCAAGTATTTATTCTTAATGATGTACAAAAAACCACCATAGCAAGAGGCAAAATTATTAGTAAGTTATGTTCTTTGTTTTTATGTGTTATAGCCACAATTATATACCACAGGTGGAGCAATCATGCAGCTGACATTCAAATTTTATTCTCATTCTGTTACTTTTGAGGTATTACAACACCCCAGTTTAAGTACCCCAGCGTTTCTTGCTCCGGGGAATTCCTGGTTGGAAAAAGCGCCGAAATTTTGTCCTAGCACTGTTTGAACATTCTCCCCGGTAAAAACTGCGTTAATGCTTGAGAATACTGGCAATTCCCAGCCTAGAAAAGCATATCACAACGAATCGAAAAGAAGGAATTTTTTTTATCATTTTCAATGTTGCAAATCGATGCTCAACGCTCACATTTTGAGACCACAAGACGACTGTTGAGGCTATTGATTGGCTTTTTGCAATTGCATTGAGTTCAGCCCACCATTTCTGCTCATCAAAAAGGCCGGTTTTTTTCTATGAGTCGTATGTTAAAGCGACAGTGATAAGTAGTCAGTCTAATTCTGAGTTTTCATATGCTACCTGGTTTTGGTACATTGTATTAAGTGACAACGAAATAAATATCAAACCCAATCTCTCTCAACACGTTTCTTAATGTAGTTGAAAATGTGATGGAGGAATTTCAATTAGTATTTAAACCTTATAAATGACCATAAATTAAAAAAGTGATTGCAGTATTTACAATGTTTTTAAAAACATATTCCTTAAAATTCGATTTTAAAGCTGATTTTATGACGTTTAATTTCCTTTAATGAAGAAATTGTCTTTTCTAAAACCATTTCCAACATTCACATCATTATTCAAGAAAACATTTTGAAAATTTTGTTAATATTTTTGATGGGCGAATTTTTATATTTACATGGTAAGGTGCATTACAAGGCCTCTTTTAACGTAAGGGGGCAAATTCCCCCCAGCCTTGTCGCATTCTTTTGTTTTCGACAACAGGCTATTGTCATTTTTTCATCAGAACAATAGCTTGTCCTCCCACTGAGCGTCCCGTAAAAGAGGCCCGCAGTTACATTTATTAAACAATATTTGTCTCACTCCCCTGAATTGATATGTCGCCGACAGAAGCTGAAGAACTATACGAAAATTATGACTGCCGTAGGAAGCCACTGAATATTGGGACGTTATTGCTCTCAGAATAATAGAAAACAAAAGATTTACTCAGGAAATGTGATTTACCAACATTGTTTTAATGGGGTTTCACCACACTTTCCAGCTTTCCGCTTCCAACTGTTTCTGCAAGCAACCTCGTTTTAGAATTTTGTTTTATATTTTAGACTTGAGCTTTGAAAAACGCGAGTTGCTTTTTCCTTTTCTTTTGTTAATCAGTGTTTTTAAATGAATAAATGGGCCTCTGCGGGAAATTAAAGGATACTGTAGAGGAGAAAGGATCCGCAGAGGTTCATTTCCATTTCATGTGCTATTTTACTGATTAATTAATCTATAACCCCTTTTACCTCTGTGCCCTGTAAACATGAACAACAACAACCTTCACGGGCACTGGGACACAGGGAAGAGCAAGAGTAAACTTGTCTGCAATGGTTATGACAAAGGGCTTGTACGAGCGATTATTGACAGTTCGAAGTTAAAATAATACATGAGGACGTGAACTGTTTGACGTAAATTCGAATTTAGTTTACTTTTAGCATTGACTAGACTAAGATTAAAACAATGACTAGACTAAGACTAAGCGATCACTGTCTTGCAATAGAAAAAGGAAGACACCAGAGACGGTGGATGGATGGAGAAAAACGTTTCCGTAGAGATTGTCCAAATGTCATAGAAGGTGAAACAAAAAGAGAAAAATTTTCATTAACACAGTTACACAATTCTACCCAAAATTTCAAGACAAACCTTCTAATGAGCAAAAACTGATATTCTTTTTCTCAAACGAAGATGACCACTTTCTATCAATATTTTCTAATTTCCTGCACGCAATTTATGAAAAACGAAATAACCCATGAATCATGCATTTTTCTTGACAGTTTTTTCTTTTCTTAATTACTTAAAATTGATTAATTTGCTGTTACGTTTAGATTTAGTTTTTGACCATGTATTGTGTCGTATATATATAAAAACAGGCGTTACCCTTTTCTGGTAACAACAACCAAGAATCCAAATAATTTTCCTGGACTTAGATGTCTTTACTATAATTCATATTAAATATATTTGCAGATCAATGGCACAAAGAGGGAGGCGTTCTTATTATGGGATACGAGATGTTCAGAATTATTTCCATGTATACACCATCACTTTGCAACAGCGTGACGAACTCTAAAGGCAAGAAAAAACAAAAAGCCAAGAAATCTTCCGTTGTCATTGACATCGAGGAAGAAGAAAAAGAGATGCAGTTATTTTTAAGTGAGAATGATATTTTTTGTATTTTGTTTCAAAGCCGATTTTCAGTTAACTGTTATTTTTGTTGGCACTCTTTGTTTATTTACTTTATAAAGAAACCTTTTTATTTGTTTACTTTGCCAAGCATTTCCAAGTAAAGACAATTGAAGATCAATATAACATAATTATCCAGTACATGGTATAAATGTTGAAAAATAGATAATTCGTCAGATGATACGTGGAATAAGGAGTGTTTGTTTGTTTGTTTTTCTGTGGTTTTACTTAACTTTTGTATTCAAATGTTGGCATGTATTGAAATGGAAAGAATTTTAGATGCTAATTGCCTGTTATTTAGTTTGAATGTTTCGTCCGTTCTTAAATTTATGAAAACATTTCATATTTTAGGCATGCAAAAAGCTCTGTGCAACCCAGGACCAGATTTGGTTGTCTGCGACGAAGGCCATCGTATCAAAAATCACCAGTCAAACATTCATCACGCGCTCCATAAGATAAAAACAAGGTAACTGGAGGAAAATATGACTCAAATTTTTCAAATTCAAACTTTTTTGACTCAAATAATTGATGAGATTAATGATGACTGGAACTTTTTTTACGATCAAAAAAACGAATTCTACTGAAGAAGTGTCATGCCTGAGACGTTTACATTCTTTTATCTTAATTTTGCAATCGTATTTATTGAAAATTACTTTGAATATTTCATCGTTCGCTTAATAATTAATTTAATGCTGATAAAAATATTTGATGAACAGAAAATAGCATCATAATGAATGCAAGGAATTATGAAATGTAGTTTGGTGCGATTCCATGCAACGGACATTGTTTGCAAGGTTTATCGCTTTATCAAAATTATATACTCTTTTAAATGCTCTCCTAAAATGTTTGATTACCTTGCTTTCATTTTTTCTTCTTAAGACACCCTGGGCGCTAATTCGAGAGGGGCGCTAAATACAGAGTGGGCGCTTATGAAATTATAGTCGAAACTAAATTTTCCTTCACATGCAAATACTCAATGCACTGAAGTCTTTCGCTCAACCGTAACATATTTATCAGTCACACTGTCTGACCTGTATGGGTCAATTATTTCTCCCTGTACGCTTATTAGGAGAGTAGACACTTCTATAGAAATGTTTGGAAAAGGAGGGCGTTAATTAAAGAGGGGTGGTTAGCAGAGAGCGAGTTGTAAATTAATAAAAAAAAATAGTAATGTTAAAATCAGTTGTTAAGTTTAATCAATAAAAGACAAAACGTAAATATTTTTAAAATATTTAATTTGTTTGACTATTTTTTATTTATCAACAATCTTATCGACTTGACGGACATTACAATGGAAAATACAATAAATATAATAGCAAGCGAATAATTGATGAGTTTTTGATATTATATATATATTTGGTATGAATATAATAGCTTAATATTAAGGTAAATTAAGGATCAAAAACTTCAATCACACTCTGAAGAGGAAAGGCTTTTTTTGTGCCTCCTGATCCTTGATTTACCGTAGCTATTATAAGATAATTACAAAATTATTCTTTCTATAGGAAAAGACTTGTTCTCACAGGATATCCCTTACAGAACAACCTCATAGAATACTGGTGTATGGTTGATTTCGTCAGACCGAGTTATTTGGGCAGCAAGCAAGAGTTTCAAAATATGTTTGAAAGACCAATTATGAACGGACAGTGTATTGACAGTACTGCTTCGGTGGGTAATTTTTTTGAAAATTTTCCCTCTTTCTTAGGATTGTCGTCTCTAACATTTTGCTTTAAATTTTTTCATGATCGTACATAATTGTTTCCTAAATGATTTAAGACCCATTTACACGAGAGAAAAGGATACCTTGGATACGATTATTGTCGCGTTTACACGGGAGCGGATCCAAATTCTTTTTCCGCTTTTATGAACTGGAAATGTTGTGAGCTTTGTTGTCATGGTGACTGACTGATGGCCCGGTCATCATATAGTCGAATCATTGATACATAATATTAACAAATAGATAGCCTCGTTTCACTATCACATCCTCTTGGATCCGTTTCCACCCGTTTTCACGGCGCCAATACTGGTACGGATCCAGACGGATTCGCTTTTGTAGCGTGCCTGAAAAGTAACGGAACAGTTCTCAAAAGGTATGGATGCTAGGCCTATCATCCCCTTAACCGAAAAGGATCTGTTCCGGTTTTAACGGGTTCTAAATTGGGAAAACTGATGCATGAAACTGAAAACGCGGGAAAGCTGAAAAAGTCTCTGATTTTGGACAAGGGGGCGGGAATTCTTAATTGTCTGTGTGCTCTCAAGCTTTAATAATTTGATCATTTGATGTTTGGAAAATTTGATGTTTTTAAATGTTTTCGAGCTTCTGTGAGATCGAAAAATTTTCGAAAATCGTTTTATAACGCTCATCGAAAAAATATTGATATTGTGATCTCTTTGGGAGTGATTAGGTACAAATTTTATAAATTGGATGTTCACTGTCGTTGAATCTGTGTTGCGCAGGATTTCCAATAGGAACTTCTCATATCTAAAATATGTACTAGGTTGGTAAATGAAAAACGTTTGCTCGTCAGCAACTTTGCGGAAAACCATTCGATTTTAATGTTTTAAAGGTTCCGATAAAAGATTAACTGGTTCAATTTGTGATTGTTTTAATTCAAGTCGATCATTTTGTATATATATTTGTTATATATATATATACTAAAGCGATTTTACGAATGTTATTTAAGCCTTCTTGCAGACATAAGTTTTTAGTGCTTTTCAGAAAAATCTGGATTCAAACAGGGCCTTTTTATATTCCTTTGTTTTCGAATATAGGCTATTGTCTATTTTCTCTCGGAACAATGGCTTGCCCCCACTCCGAGTTCCTTTAAAAAGGTACTGGATTCAAAAGTAAATTGTGTATAAAAGATACATTGGTATTATTGCTGTATCTCTTGATAACAACATTTGCGCTTATCACCAAGAAAATGGTAAAAAATTGACCAACGTTCTTTTGCTCACCCCTTCCAGCAAATTTGCTCGCATACGGAATGACATAACGAATTGTGGCCAATTGAATTTTCATACGCGCAAATTGACTATAATTCTATCGAAATCACTTTTAAAATTTGTTGTCAAATATTCTATAACGAAGTTATAAATCAACAATGGTTTAACGTTTTTTTACTCACCCGGTTTATAATAATATTTTTCAGGCTGAACATATATAAACATATACAACAATCGAAATATAAACAAATATAAATATTTTTCAGGATAAAAAAGTGATGAAATACAGGGCTCACGTTCTTAGTTCTTTGCTGAAAGGTCTTATACAGAGGTAAGTGAATGTTAAGCAAATGTATATAATGTATCAGGTGTTCGTTTAGTTAATCAGCATTCTTATTTTATTTTCAATACTGCCCAAAAAGATAAAGAAGACGTTGCCTTTTTTATTCTTTTCGCTGACTTCATTGATATCTACGATACCAAAATATTTTGTTTTCCAAATACTGCTTTTGCTAATATTGGGCTTAATTGTTACAGGAGTGACTACACTGTGCTGAAAGTTTCCCTTCCACCTAAACAAGAACATGTGATCATGGTTAGGATGTCAAAAATTCAAGAGGCGTTGTACCGAAGATTTTTGTCATTGATGCAAGAAGGATTTGGTGAACAGATGAACCCAATCAAAATATTTGCTGTTTGCAGTAAAGTAAGTAGCACTTTAAGTCAAAGTTTCTTTTTAAGTGCTTGTTGACCAGGAACATTTCACCGTCATTTGTTGCATGAAATAGTGGTCAGCCATCTTTTACGCAATCATCTATTGTTATTTACCGGATGACATTGTTGTAAAATCAAAGGATTGACCGATTAAATTGATTTTAACATTGTTTCAAAGTTGAAACATTATATTTGATATTTCATATTTTGGGGGGGATTTTTCCGATATTTGAAATACGTTGAATGTATGGAATTTATAAAATGAGGCAATGATGAAATGTACGAAATAGCAACAAAACATGGTCATATGGTAGCCCTTTTTATTTCAAACAAATGAAGACAAAAAAATAGTGTTTTTGTTGGCTTGATAATACAAATCTTGTTTTTTTCTGACACTTAGGACCTCTCTACATCCATTGGCCATATTCATATTTATTTACTATTCCCAAGACAAAAAAAAGACCGTTCTCATTGTCTCATGGTTAAAATCATGAGACAATTTATGTTCGACCAATAAATGTTCGCCAATTTTAAATAGGCCTATCGGAAAAATCCCGAAAAATAGGAAATATTTGTTTCAGCTTTGAAAAAATGGTTGAGTCGCTTGAATAGGTCAATTGTCTGATCTTATATATATAATCTGTTAAGAGAGAAAATCTTTTTTGGGTCACCCTTTATA
Source organism: Phacellophora camtschatica (assembly GCA_036873815.1). Taxonomy (NCBI): domain Eukaryota; kingdom Metazoa; phylum Cnidaria; class Scyphozoa; order Semaeostomeae; family Ulmaridae; genus Phacellophora; species Phacellophora camtschatica. Next base: position 14,542 of record JAYJMH010007219.1, read on the forward strand.
CTTTATTATTGTCTAATTTTTTTCACTGTCATCTCATTTGTATCTTTATTGCAAATTACGTGCTTTATTTCCTTTGTTCGTTTTTTATTAGTCAGTACAATATCGTCTTTGGCAATTTTCAAATGTACAACTGAGCTTGAAGTATGTTTTCAAACATAAATATTGCTATTCTTTTTATTTCCAGACTTGAATTCGGTTTTGGATCTACACCCGATTATAACTACACCAGGTTACAACTAAACACTACTCTCTTTTTATTGTAGATATGGAATCACCCTGATATTCTATACAGGGCTATGCGAGCTGATGAAACTAAAAGAGCTGTGAGTTAATCGGACGCTTGTAATTAATGTTGACACCTTATTACCCTGCATACATGTGCACTATATTTCTTAAGTTCACTGCACGGCACGAATTTCTCGCAACAAGTTATTCTTTAAATCTATTTGAAATCCTGACTAAGCTCGCTATAAATACATTGTCTTACATGCGGGGTAATAGGGTATTAAAATGTTAAATATATTATATAAATATATCAGAAACTCCGAACATTGTTTTAATATATCTTTAGGGAGTTCAGGAGCTCCACAATACCGTTCATATTAACGTTCTAATGACACTTTCATCGCGGGAAGGGCTATATGGCCCATTACCGAATAACGTGGAAGGTCATATTTCAAGGAGGTAATTACTGACACAAATTTCAGATATTTCAACACAAGTTTATCTGTCAAATTAAGTTGGTTTGCAAGTGCTACCCCCGCAAAATGAAATTTAGATGCGATTTTCCCATCAATTGGAAATAAATCCGGGCGTTACAGGGTTAAGGTGTTGTTGAAAAGGAAAAAAAGTTCATGATTGGAATAATTGGTATTAGTTGTATCGAAACAAATTGTTATAATCTTGTATTTTTTCAAAAGAAACATTCAATAATATCTTAATTTATCAAAATCGTTAAGACAATTTTGGAGGACTTTTGTAAATTAAAGACAGCTCTAGTTTCAAGAAAATTGCACTAAAGGACTTCAAGTCTTCAGGAAAATAAAATGTTTTGAAAATAGTTTTGGATATTTTAAGATCATTTTAACGATTTTATTCGGAAGCGTACTGATCGTATGCTTTGAAAATATTTTATATCAATAATAAAAATTGCAAAACATATTGATAATGAAAAGACTGAACGTTTTAGGTTTTAGGTGTAACCCTTCACTAGTAGAGAATGAAGCAGAATTTTTTAATGACTTAAAAAGTCGTCGAGGAAGTTGGTTGACAATACGAAAGAAAAGATAGAACAACAAATTTCTGAAACTATTTATTTCGAAAAAAGTCATTTACAGTATTTTCTACTTCAAGGAAATCGCAAACATTGCATGCACTGATCGTTTAAGAACTATAGCAACAGGTGTAAGATTTAATTGTTACTGAAAACAAACTAGCACATTCACCTGAGAAGAACAATCGTCTCTATAAAAACATGTTTTACCACTATACCCGCGGCAGCATGTTTTACATTCTGTAAGCATTTAGTTTTATCGTGTAGTACGTCGTTAAAAGGCAATAACAGCAACATTTTGAATATTCGACATATGTACAATTTAGTTTCTATCACAACGTTTCGAATAAAAACTTTACACTCTTTAGCAGGTTTTTGCTCGATTGTACATATTTTAGTGTTGTTGTTTTTGTAGCAACAGGTGTTTTTAGATGTCATGAATTTGATGGATAATTGTTTGCTTTGTCGTCCAGGATTTGTTTGAAGCTGATCAAGATGTTGTGACAGAAGATGGAACGAAGGTTAAGAATTCCAGATCTAGCAGAACTGAATTTAGAGACTCGCCTCTATTCGGTAGCGACGAAGGTTTCAATCCTTTTGGCGCTGACGCAAAAACTCTCCTCTTGAAGATTAATGATTGGGTAAGTTGAGTTCGTATTAAATGTAAACGTACAGGACAAATTATATTCTTTACTGGGAGTCCCAAAAACGTTTATCTAAATGTGAAAAATAACAGCAAAATAACAGGCTCCCAGTTTGCTGTATTTTGAATGCCAAGGTGCTAACTTAAATTTGTATACATTTTTTTTTAACTTTTATGGCAATTGAAAGTCATTTAGGAGCATAGCCCCTACAGTGAACTATGATCAAAAGTGAGGCGCAAATTTTTGCCGTCTGAAAATCAGGAATGCAATATTAAACCTCCCAAATGTCAAAACAAATGATCCTGAATATGAAAATTCAGAATGCATGCAAATATCTCCACCATAAAAGTGCACATTTCCCTAAAATATTAGATAATTGATCAAAAAACCTTGCTCACTCACTTTCGAGGCTTGTAACTCCACAATCACTCAACCTATTTGACTGCGAAATGTATCAAAATTTAAGTTGGAGTCTCGGTATTCATATACATCAAATTGAGCCCAATTTATTTGCATGTGTGTTTTTTACATTTATACAAATTTGTACTCAGTTTTTTGGGACGCCTTGCACTGGCTGTGTTGTTTTATGGTATGCAATCATGCCAATGCCGGCTTCATGGGGGTTTACCCCCTGGGAAATGGAAAACAATACCTACTCTGAAATTTCACCTCGTCTGGAAATTCAGTTAGCAAAGCTGAGTTTTCTAGTTATCGGCAAATTTTATAATTCCCCCTTCCAAAATTGTCTGGGGCCTGGCCTGACATTTATTATTGTATTCATGTTGCAGTAAATTTCTTATTGTAATTTTTCAGGGGTTTCACTTGTCGAGAATATACTGTATTTTATCTTAGCTTTATCGTGATCATCATCATAATCAGCTGTTTGTACCACTGCAGGCAGATAGCCTCAACAATCTCTTCCAATCCTGCCCACCTTTTGTTCTTCTCATCCACGCAATCCCAATTTCTTTTCGATTTCGTCTCTCCATCGTTTTCTAGGTTTCCCTTTCTTCTTTATCCTGCCTTTAGGTATCAACTCAGTCACTTTCTTGGCTCACCTGTTGTGGTCCATTCTGGCTACGTGCCCTACCCATTCCCACTTCAATTTTCCTACTCTATTTAAGATGTCCGTCACTCTCGTTTGTTGTTGTATTGTGTTGTTCCTAACCTTGTATCTTCTTGTAATATTTATTATTGATCTTTCCATACTCTTTTGAGCAACCGCCAGATTGTTATAATATTTTATCTTATCTTATCTTATCTTATGCTATTCTATTTTATTATCTTATGTTATGTTATGCTATTTCACAATATTATGTTATGCTATTTTATTCAACATTATTCCCTATCGTATCATGTGGTATTGTCTTGTCTTGTCATTTTTTTTATCTTAAGTTTAATTACGAATAATACATACTTCGATTTTTATTCAGGCAAAAGACGTCTTTGATCAGCATGATTTTAAAGAAGGAATTACAGAGAACAGTGGAAAGATGTATCTGCTGTTGGACATTATCAAAGAGTCGATAGCAAAGGAGGACAAACTTCTTGTTTTCAGGTGTATATCTATTTTTTGAATTCATTTCATACACCTGGTTTTCGAAAAACATTTGTCACCGTTTTATTAAAAATATTTTTAAAAAACCACAAAGGTAAATCATCACGACGTTTACAAATTTGCAATCTATGGAAATATTAACTTAAAGTATGCTCCAAAATAGGTTGTATATTCACAGAGATATGGAAGTCGAAAGTTCAAAATTATGTTAAAGTGAAAACCAGATGCCTCTGCATAGTATATACGTTTTTTTATGTTAAAACGTGTTCTGGTCATGTCAATGTTTATGTCATACTTTTGAGGAGTTGCTTCTAAAACAATTTAAAGTTCCTTTTGAAATCAATTGAGTTCCTTTGCCTTGCTCTGTTATATTTTGATTTCAAACTTGACCGTTTGCACAATGGGAATACTCTTTTAGCCAATAAGAATACTGCATTTTAGCCAATGGGAATACTGCATACTCATAGGTGTTGATGAAATTGTCGAGTTATTTTATTTCAATATTCTCTGAAAAAATGCATTATCTCAAAGAAAAACCAATTTTCATGACAAGACCTTGTTTTAGCGTAAGAAAGCTTTAATTTATGCAGTGGCCCCTTGTTTTCACCTTGACAGAGTCTAGAGATTTCAACATCTATACCTTGGAGAATATGCAACCGATTTTAGACAAAATTACAGTAAAATTAGAAGTTGATGTTTTTAGATTGCAAACATGTAACGCCTTCATTGCTTACTGTTGTACTTTCGTTGATAATTGTAATAGAACGGGGAGGCATCTTTTGGGACACCCGCTATATGTATATATGGGATGTCCCAAAAAACCTTACATTGATTTTTATAGTTTTATTGCAAACGTGAGAATACAAAATCATCGTGACTACAAGCAATAGATAGCCTGGTAACTAACGAACAAATGCGGTTCTCATTGATTGTAAAGGCCAAGGTACCAGCAGAAACATTGGAATGTTTGCTTTTTTTTTAATCTCTGACAGTTTTGATAATAACAACTCACATTCAGTGACGCGTTGAATGATTTTGGAATAGGCAGTGACCAGACCGATAATGTTATGAGGTTTCTGCCCAATTACACAATAATTAAAAAGGTGCAGTTCTGAAAGGATGCTCTTCAACTGACTGGCTGACGAATAACGAACTGAGCAACGAACTGCTCTGTATTTTGTTTTTTCTAACTGTCGACTATCGACAAAATCTCATGCAATCGCATTTTCCTTAATCAAACTGTTCGTTAGTTGCGAGGTTTTGTATCTCATAGAGCTTTGTTTTCACGTTTTTGCAATAAAGTTGCAAAACTAATGAAAGATTTTTTTGGGACATCCGGCATATATACAATGGGCTGCTTTGTAAGTATAAATATTTCATTGTTTAATCTTTCACCGCTGAAAGGGTAACCGCTAAAAAAAATATATATATTTTGGTTAATTAATTCATGATTTTTTTCTTGATCTAAAGTACAGGCAAATACTCTAACTGGAACTACATTTATGTTGTTACAAGTAAAATAATATTTAAATAAAAAATATTTAAAATTGAGACGATGCATCGAGCTCATACCCGTTGTCAAGTCACTATACACAGCCAGACATTGCAAAGCGCTATCTTTCGTGAGCTGAAGATGATTTTTGCATTGACTATTTGTGTCTCCAAATAGACCAAGTTGTGATAATCGTTTTTTTTTTTCATCATAGCCAAAGCTTGCTAACTTTGGACTTGATAGAGGAATTTCTGGGAAAAACGCCTGTCGTTGATAGTGATGCAGTTGGTGACTCAGAAAAACAGCCGAGTCGAACTTGGACGAAAAATACGGATTATTTTCGTGAGTTATATTTTTTATTTTGTTATGACGTGAAATGTTGTGCTTATAAAAATGTATTTATGTTAATAATTTATTTAGTAGGAAAATAAAAAGTAAAAAGATAGATTTGAAACTAGAGAGGTGGATGCAAAAACTGGCAATCTCTCTCTGCCTTATGTCTCTATTTATTATATGTAAGATACTTATGTAATTTATTTTTTTGCATTCACATTTTTGGCATCAAATTTATGTTTTTATTTGTGCATATTTGTTGTAAATGTACTGATGGAACAGGGGGAATTTTGCGAAGCAAAACAAAAGATTGCTGTTTCCAACATTTTTAAAGAACCCCTTTATTTGGAGGCGAGCAAGCCCCTCTGCTAGGGCTAGCTTTTTCAGCTTAAGTGAATTTAAACTTGTGTTTACATCAATTTTGTCAGGAGGGCAAGCCCAGGGCCATACATAATGAGGCCAAGCTTCCCACGCCTATTGTTCCACTCGAATACAATTGTTTTCGCCAGACCTCTTGGCTGTGTTTAAATGGAAAATTTCCAGCCCTCCTGCTCCTTGGCGAGATCTTGGGTACTCAATAGCGGAATCTCGCGTAAAGAGAGCCGGCCCTCCTCTCATATAAATAAAAAGTATTTTATGAAAGGAGTTTACCAGAAGGTGAGATCTCGGCAAAGAGAGCTATCCCTCCTAGGAGGGCTGACCCTTTTCCACATAAACAGTACAGTGCAATTTGTTATTTGTTATAATAGATTTCACACTCTGAGTGCATTCAGTCAAATCAAAATAAACAAAGACAGCAAAACTTTATGATTCCATTTGTTATGATTTTCTTGGCTGCGTTGAAGGTGTTGAATCCATTCTTTGCAGTGACAAATCACATTGCCATGATTAAAACCCCAATCTGTCAACTAAGGGTATTCTAAAATGTATATTTTATTGAAGAATATTGTTGATGTTAGATCAATTACTATTATGTATATATAGATATATTCTTTAGGTTTGAGGTCAAATGCTTTAGTACCAATGTACAAACCCGGAAAAACGTCTCTGGGCAGACTCTGGAAAACCTTGCAACCTTTCTCTTGACCATATTAATTGCTAGTTGACCTTACTCATCAGACCTCGGTAGATATTAGCTTAAATGACTCCAAACTTTAATTCTCATTGTTGATTTCCACGTTCTTCTCTTATTTTAACCCTTTCAAGACCGGATTTATTTATGCTAAACAGACACATTCAATGCAAGTTTTATTTTGCAGGGGGCACCACATGCAAGCCAACTTAATTAATAAGATAAACTCAGAAATATCTGAAATTAATATAAAATTTTGCCTGCACTTACTCCTGAAATTTTGACGTTTTACGTTGTTTGTCAACGGGCCATATGGCCCGTCCCGGGATAGATAAGTTAAAGTGCTAGAGTTTCGTTATTGTCTTTGGTCCCTTTCTGTCGTTTCCCTCAGTTCATTTCTCGTCTCCCTCTCTTTCTTCTTTTGCTTCTTTTTACTTCTTTTTTTATTTTTTGAAATTTTTAACCTTTAATTTTTAACCTCACTTCTTCACCTTTCTCATTGACCTTGTCAATATGTAAAATGTGTTTTCCAAAGTCTTCTCTCCTCTGGTGGTTTTTTCTCACATGGTGTACTTGCTATAGAATATTTTCTATAACTCTTTTTCCAATCAGGTATTGATGGAAGCACTACATCGTCCGAAAGAGAAAGGCTCATTGGTGTTTTTAACAGGGACGATAACACGGAAGCCAAAGTTTTCTTACTTTCTACCCGGTAAGTTTTTATCTTTTATTATTGTGTAATGGTAACTTGCATTGCTTTTGTCTTGTATGGAAAGTACTAGTTGGTGATACTATTTAATAAAAATTGTTTGTTTTACTCCACAGTTTAATATTTATTATTTATTCGTTATATAAAATGTTAATTTAAAATTTAAAAGATTTTCCATCTGTGCAAACAAAATGAAATCTAATCTTTATTGTGACAAATCCCAGTATTGTGTTTGAAAACCGCAATTTTGTTTTATTAAATTCCTCCCTTGTTTGTTCATGCCAAAATACATTCTTGTGTTTTTAAGACAACGTTGGCGTTGCTGCTTAAACTGAAAATTTTTGTTAGCTGAACGTATTCGCAGATGATCGGATTTTATCCGATGACCGGATGACCGGATTTATCAGATGATCGGATTTTATCCGATGACCGGAACACCGGATTTATCAGATGACCGGATTTTATCCCAAACTCTGAACTTGCCGTTCGGGCGTTGTTTTAATTCAATTTCAGATTTTTAGTTCTTGAGGTTTTGAAGAATAGCAAACGCGTAAACATTATTTTGGGAGCCTTTTGGTTTTATTGGGGTGTCAGTATGCTTCGGTTTACATTTAAATCCTGGCATTTCAACAGAAATTATTTATAATAAAGAAATAAAGTTGATGTAAGTTTAATTTTTCATGGGTACCACAAACACTTCATAAGATAAACTCTCTATGATACTTCTGAAACGAGTGACCCGTCTACAGCTACCTCCTGGAAGTATGACATTGTACACTGTTTGTGAGTAGACGTATTTTTCTATCCCGGGGTGAATGAGTTAACCATATTTATATTAAATGAAACAGATTTTATGAGAACACTATTTAATTTGAGTCTATAGATTATGTCGGTTCGCGTGATTTGTTTCATTTGTTTATGTTCATTCGCATACCAGAGGTCACATCTTTTTGCACTAACGAAATTACCGATTGTTATCTGCAAGATTGGTATTTTAAATGATCGTGATAATGTTAACAAAAATAGTGTTTATTTTTCGAAAACGAAATATTTATCATCAAAGTACGCGTATCATAGCATGGGTCATAGGAATCTTGATCACCATATGAAGCACTAAATACGCTTTGCACCGGCTTTACAGAGCCTCGCTTTCGCTACTGTTGTGTTGTTCTTTCTGGGGTTGCTGTGGAAGGTTGTGGAATATCAATAAAACAATTTCTTCGACAATATGCAAAATGGAGCTGCTAGAATCGTTACCAATGTCAGTTTTGATGCCCCAAGCCAACATCTCGAATGAGTCTGGTGAAACTTGTCGGTTCTGAATCTAAAATAATGGCCTTCAAATCCCTAAATGAGTTAGCTCTGCAATACCTGTGTTCACCAGAAACTCAGAATGCACCTCTCGAAACTTACATAATACATTGACAGATCTACGACTGCCGAATATACGTACAAACAACGGGAAAGGCATGAAATAAACACTTGGCTTTAAGACAATTTGATTTGTTTTTTATTTTGGGAAAAAGTGTTTTTGTTTACAATAAAGCCATTAATGATTAGGACACCATGGAAATGCGAGTTCTACTTGCTCGTAACGAATTCTCGTGCTGGAGCGTAGCACAGTTTATCGTTATTTGTTTCTATTAGCCAATCGCGATTGATGCACCTTAGATACATTTGGTTGGTACGGGCAATGATGTAGAAAGGGGGAGGGGGCAAGAGGGTGGAGCCCCCATTCGTAATTCTTATTTTAAAAAGTGATGTCAAATTGCATCTCTTGGAAACAAAAAAAATGGCGTTTCCAAGTGAATGAATGGCATGGGTTAAAAAATATATTAATTCCCTCCTACACCACTGGGTGCGGACAACTTGGAGCATTTCAAAACTCATAACCCAACTGTGACTTATAACTCATTGTTAAGCCACAAATTTGTAATTAGTAATCTGTTAACTGTTTCAGTGAGTACATTGCATTGCAACCTTAAAAAATATATGTGATTTGTCTTGAAAAAATTTATTATCATTTGCTTTTGAGATTTTAGATTTAAATTTCATAACTGGTGTGTTTGTCATGTTATTGTTTATCATTGCATGTCTGTTTGAAGGTAACCGCCGTAGTTTATATGTTCAGGTTTTGTTTTGATTCCTGAATCTCGATCACTCATTTCGTTTATTGAATAGAAATAACTATGTCCAGAGATCATATTCGATGAATCAATGTCATTTTATGGTTGGCCCTTGCTGATTCGTTGTCTCTGATCACTTGTATGTGGTATGATGAAAATGTTTACGAACACCGCATGTATTCCGTTTTATAAGATTTTAGATTCCTAAAATTTTACTTAAAAATCATCTTATTTTAGCATCTGTTCATGGGATCACCTCAGCATTGCAGATCGAGTTTTTCTCGATAAACCCTTATTAACACTGTGTTCTAGACCCCCATCTCCTGTTCACTTTTGCATAAATTGCTAGTCTGTCGCGAAATTTTCTTGTTATGTAAGTATGCCTACATTTCAACTCTTTGCAAGGCCGGCGCCAGAAAATTTGCAAGAAATTTGCCGAGTAGAATTAAGAATTTGCCGATAATTAGTAAGGTCTGCTTTTCTGACTGAATTGCCAGACAATATGAAATTGCCGAGTAAACAACGTAAACAACGTAAACAATATTTTACATTCCCATGTGGTGTTCCACCCGTGCCTCTTTGATTCATCGACTTTCCAAATGTTATGATGTCATTTTAGGCCTCAATTGTTTTCTGCACTTTGACATTTTATGCTCAGGCGAACCACCGAATGGCCAAGGGAAAATCTACTTCAAGCCCTCAGCTTACACTTTTACCCATTCAGGAAAAAGGTTCTTACACTTGTACCCATACAAGAAAAAGGTTGGCCAAAAAAGTTCGCCACGTTCGAGGAAAAACTTCCATATCAGAAAACATTCCTACCGTTCTCCATTATTTAGCTTTTATGAATATACGTAAACGAAGATATTATTGCGGTGAACATCAATTAATTTGAACTTCTTATAGCTTTTCCAAAGCTTAGTTATATTGTAATTTTTTTCAATGGATGACTCCAACGTAGCACCAAGTTTTAGTAATAAACGTACAATGAAGATATCATTCCAATGAACATTTAGTATAATGGAAAGTCGGCAAGTTCTTGTGGCAAATTAAGTAAATAGACGACACTCTGGACTTTGTGACAAGGTTGAGTGTTTTTCTGTTGACTATGGTTTAATGGATAAGTGAAAGTGAAAATGTTATTGCTATGAATTGTTATCCTAGTAAATGGTCGGTATTCTTTGTTATCAAATTAAAAAAAAAAAATTAATCAATTACACACATTTATTTTGATAAGAAACCCTTTTATAGGAAACTAGCTCCCAAAATCGCCAAAATATTAAGAAACTGTAGTACGGTAAGAACCCACCAATAAGAAACCTGTTTTTGAAAATCAGCCTGTCTGGTTTCTCGATATTCTGGCAAGTTTAGATAGAGTTAGGCTGATGCTACCCACGATAAGAGATTCAGTTTCAGTTTCATATTTTAAATTCCACTACATACAATTTTTTGAAATAACTAAACAGACAAATAACTAAACTA
>JAYJMH010007230.1:0-50734 GCA_036873815.1 Phacellophora camtschatica
ATATTTACCTCGTACTGATTTGAAATTGGCCTCGTTTCCTATCCGTACCCATTTGGGTCTGATATTTCGTGTTCACACGAGACCAAAATCGATCCGATCCAGATGAGCACACCTTTTTTAGCGGACCCAAACTGGTACGGATAGCAGACCCAAATGGGTACGGATAGGGCCGTTCTCGTGTGCACGCAAGGCCTATTCGTACCAGTTTCGGAACGGACCCAAATGGGTCCGCTCTCGTGTACACAGGGTCTAAATCTTCCTATTAAGGTAAACTAGAATACCTTCTGTGTTTTTGATGCTTTTGAATTTGTGCTTGACACCATGCCAATTGTTGGTTGAACTGATGATGCCTATAAAAATTGAAAGAAATCTACTTCAACTGTATTGAAACAAGAGACGATTTTAGAGATCACGAAGCCAAGTAGGAAGTGGGGCAAAAAGGACAGATTTTGTAACAATAGTGAAATCGATACGCCAATTTAAAAGCGATTAGCCATTCAGTACATAAGAGAATTATCTCAATCAGAAACATTGGCTTGTCATATTGTTACAAAATCTGCCCTTGTTAAGTGGGGGCAAAAAATGTAATGTACAATGTAAAAATTGTTTTTGTATAGCAGTTAATATCGTATCGACCATATAATGAAAATTCATGTTTAAATTTTAATATTTCGGTTCATGTTAACCTCCTTCGGTTGACTGCTGTTTTCCGAACATTTATCTCTTTTTGGTTATTCCCCACTCACTGGGAAGAATTTCCATTTCCAAAATTTTATTTTAAATTAAGTCAAGGCAGATACTTCTTTGTTTTCGTTACATCTACAAGAGTCTTTCTAAATTATAAGGAGAAAATACATTAAAATAAAGTTTAAAACAGTATCATTGTTTAGCAAATACTTCTCTGAATCGAAGTAACTAAATCTAAATATGAATAGAAGATGATTCTTTGCAGAATTTTTATAATTTCTTTGATGGGATATTGACGGCTATACAAAATGCGGCCATTGCCCCCCCCCCTCCCCCACTTGCAACATGACGTTGCGATCTCTGAAATGGTCTATGTTCTGCTCACCAAACTAAAATTTATTTAACAAAAGAAAAGTTTAAACATAGTCAGTGTTGCTGTTTTATTTCATTCATTTGCGTTTTTAACATTATTAGACTTTTAAATTGAATCAATGTGAATAACGCATTATGAAGTAAAAACGAATACAATACAGACAATGCAAAAAATGTACAAACAATGTCAAGTTGCACCTTTCTGTCTCCAAATAAATAAAACTATGACAACCCCAAACGGTTACATGCAAAGAATGAATGAAACATTTCAAAGCATAAAGATTGCGACCAGTAAAACCAAAAGCACTTGAGTTAAGCCACTGAAATCCATCCTAACCAACGCAAAACATGAGAAAAATTGAACAATAATTAAAGAAATTAAAAATGATAAAAAAAATCTTCACAAGAGAGACGCCAGATTGACTTAATTATAATGTATAGCTGTCACCGTTATTATTCTCTTTAGCTTCAAAAGATGATTTCTTATCGTCGCAAGAAGATGTTAAACAAAATATGTATTAGAGAGTTCATCTAAACCACAGCATTCTAATATAATATTAATACAGTAAAAAATAGTACAGCACAACAAAACATGCTCCTTATCATCTTTGTCGGGGAAACCAAAAGAACGTGGTACGATTGCTGGTTTATAAGTCTGAGAAAAACCATTCCGCTTTTTGCATTTCTACGTTTGTATGAACCCTTTGTTATGAGCGATTATTTAAAAAGTAATCTACATAAAGCAGCCAGTAATTCCTGGAGACAGTCGTCCAGGTGTTACCTTACATTATTCTTTTCCAATGAGACAACAGCAAACCTCCATTATAACAATAAAGGAATAAAAGGCGGACCAGTTTCTCCAAAGTTCTTTTGTTCTTCTTTTCCAGCAAATCACTTCTGACTTAAAAATGGCATGAACGATTCTAGTCAAATAAATTTTCATATCTAATTTGACCTTATATCTACCCAAAAAATCTTAAAATAATCAAATAGCTCACTCTTGAACAAAGATATAAGTAGGCAAACACAACACGTTTTTTTGGGTCACCCAGTATTTTACTTTTATGCCATAAAGACTGTTTTATTTCAACAATTAAGCCCATTTTTGGATTAAACCTCTTATTTTAAATCAATACGAGGCTGTCCTTTAATCGTATTATTTATTATAATAAAAACCAAAGAATATTAAACTTTGTTACTTCCTGATTTAATTTATAGTCAGATACAGTAAGAGCTCACCAGTAAGAAACTGGCTTTTAAACAACCACAGGCCGATTTTGGGCAAACTTATCTTCCAAAATTGATTAAAAGAGTCTATTTAAATGATGGAAATCATTTCGGATTAATAGAGAGCATTGCTGCAACTTTTCTATCACATGCATCAGCCCAACTCTAAATTGACAAAATATTAAGAAACCAGACTGTACTTTTTGTTCCATCCGGTTTCTCATTGGCAGATTCGTACTGCACTTCAATGTTTGCCCACTTGTCCTCTATTGCTGTAGCGTACCTAAGACACTCTGAGTCATATGGGATAGATTCGCGTTTTAAAGATCTCTAGAGACAGTCCAGACAATCCATTGACAAAAAGTTAAGATGAAATTTCAAAAGCAAGAATTTTAAATACTGAAAGGCAGACTATGAAGTTTAGAGATAAGATCTTGTAAATAAATAAAATATTGAAACAATGTCTATTCCACCAACGAAACCTTTCTGTTTCGATTTTCAACAGTTTACTGCGAAGCATATCCCTGAAAACGATTTCTTGTAATTGGTAAACAATGCAACCAAAACTATCCTTTGAGCAATACTTTAATATTAATATTAGAATTGTTCTAAACGCCGTTCTTCCACAAATCAAGTTCGTAAAATTACTTTTCAATTATACGCTAAGTAAAATACAACCAAAAAAATGTACTTCAGAAGCTTTCATTTATTACTTTAAGAATGGCTTTGCAATACACAAATACATAACCAGAGCAGTTAAACTAGAATTTGCTTTCAACAAGACTCAAATGAATCTTGTCTCACAGCATACCAGCAACATAAACTGTCCACCTTTTTCTTTAACTAACAAAAAAATAGTATTGTATGCTTTTTACATCATTGCTGTGCCTGTATTGTACAATTTTTTACACTGTGAAACTTATACATAATTAATTATACATAAATGCATTCACCATTTTTGTAATAATGTAGATTTTTGTAAAAATGATATTTTACCTGGTTAATAGGACATTTGGGGACTTCCAATCCTGCTTTTGTCCAGGAAGAACTCAGCAACTCTGTGACATTTCCAGAAGAACTAAAAAATATGTTTGTGTGAAAAAAGTAAACTTTTATATACATATTTATCATAATAACTGTGATTCTTCAAAACCTAACAGTAGCTGAATTTACACTAGATTTTTTGACATGATGTAATTTTTTGAAACAATGTCAATTTTTTGAACCCATTAAAATGTAAATCCATTTATTTTGTCAAAATTTTAGGACAATGAAAACGATTGGCATCATATAAAAAAACACATTGTCAGAGTTTAAATCGATTTGAAGGTGTCCAGATTGATTCTGGCCTAATTTTTGCAAGACCGATAAAGTCAATTTGTTAACATGGCTCAAAATGATCTACACACAGACGATGCAAAAATGGACATATTCTCATATAATGCAAAACATTTACGTCATGTCAAAAATCATAGTGTAAATTCAGCTAATCATATTATAACTTGGAATTCCATGAATTGCATAGGCTAATGTGGAAAAAATCCTAATCTTGCAATTTTAAGTAAAATTCCAAATCCATACAATAACTAATCTTCTAAAAAAATGTAAATCATCAACCACTTGTCTTGAACAGAAAAACTGTTGATTGATATTGGCAAGAAAATAATTTAAAATACTTACTTGTATGCATCAATAAGTTGACCAATACAGCAATTCACTTTGGTACTAATGAATTGAGTAAGATACTGCAAATGAAAGAAATGAAGAGATACAGAAACTCAAAAATACCTTTATTTATAGAGTTATTTTTAGAATAGCAACAGCAAAAATGTTTACCTGAAATTCGTTGTTTCAGGCTTAAATAATGAGATTACAGAATTATCTAACAAGAAGCTCCTCTTTTGTTATGTGCTACTTTTTCATAATGATCATATTGTATGCTACTCCAATCCAGGGATGCCAGACAAAACAAAATGGTGCTTATTATGCTTAAAACAAAATATTAGTTTCATTGAAACCCTCGTGCTGATGGACAAGGTGTGCTACTTTCCATTGGCTCTTTGTGTCCTTGCTCCTATCCCTGGTCTGTACTTACTTACATCTACAACATCAAACACTGAAGATAAACAATTGGGTTGGCTCCTCAAATTTAAAGCAAAGAGTCTGGCTTTAAAATATTATAAATCTGAACCAAATAGTCAATACACAACTACTGAAACTTGAATCAACTCCATATAGAGCTTTGATTTTAACTGTTTTGATATCTAAAGCCATTTTTTCATTTAATTTGAGTTTCTAACATTTACCTAAAGGGAGGGTAGCCCTGTGGTACAAGTGCTGGTTCTCCAATAAAATACAGAGAAACTACTTTTTTTAAAGAATCTAAGGAGGAAGCTTGGACTGTTTTCAAAACATGTACCTTACTTAAACTTGGTGTATGATCAGTCAACACCTGTTCAAAACGTTATGGAAAATCTTTGATGAAATTTAAAAACAATATTTAAAATGTTTAAATATCATCAACAAAACATCTAACCTTTTTCATGGTTCCATCCATTCCTGATAATGTTTTTGTTCTTGAATATGTTTCAGCAAGAACTGACAAACAGGTTTTGTTTGATAAAGACCGAGAGCTGCATAACACACTCAGTATATGTAATTTCCATGATTCAGAATCACCCTGTAGACACAAAATTAAAATTTAATAAACAGCAAATTTTAGCAAAATTTCACAATGAAAAGTGTGCATATACGTAATTAAATTCCACAAATATTTTTCTTATAGCATTTTAAAATGAAACTTAGCTATTATAAGTTAATTGTTGAGAAATGTTTCAATGTCATCATAGCATCATTTTCAAGCTAAGTTTTTGGAATATGGAAAAGTGAATATGGAAATGAGAATAAGGAAAGGTGAGTTTCTACACTGCATGCTTGTGATATATAAAATGCTTTTCATCAAATATGTAACACTGACATTAAACAAACAGTCAGACTCAAAATAGCAGCAAAAATGTTTACTTAGTTTGGTGCAAAGATTCAAGTGCCAAATCACTCAACAATTAACTTATTATCACTAAGTTTAATTTTAAATAAAACAACATTTGTAAGTGTTTTGCATTCTAAAAATAAGAATGATAATGATTCATTGAATGCTGGTTAAAAGCCAGATTGGAATGTTTGCAGACTGCACAGATGATTTTTCTGTCATTAAAATTAGTTCCACAGCTAAATTTGTGCCATCAAACAACAGGCTTATTGTTTTCCTTTGTTTTATGGGAATCCTGTGCCTAGAAATGTGGCTGAAACATAAAATAAAATAGGAAAGAAACCCTCTACAGAAGACAAATTTTCCAATCTGGGTAAATATTTTTGCGACACAATAAAACTTTCCAGCCTGCGTTTCTTAGTTAGTTGTTTCTTCCACTGAAAAAATGCTATTTACTCACAATTGAACAATTACTCTGTTTCATCAAATTAATAACACCAATGCATCCAGATTGAGGCTCACAGTAATAGTTCCTTGCCAAATTGTTTCCAGTGTCAGCTAGCCATTCTTTTTTGTAACGATTTTGAAAAAATAATTGCATGTTCCATGTAATATTACTAGAACAACTTCTGAAATTTTCATTAAGATCACTGCACCTACTATTAGTCGATCGCCTTTCTCTATTCTGTATTTGTTTCACTGATTTATAATAATCTCCAGCTGCCAGCAATGAAATGTCCTGATCAGCATCGTCATTTAGGCCCGTGTCTTTCCTTTCGAATTCTTCACAACAGACGTTGTTTACCTCAACTTTCAGCGCAAATAGCGCTAGGAAAAACCATACGAAATTTTCATACATGTTCTTGATATTACTAATTATTTATTTATTCCAGATTAAAGATGTCTTGACCGTATTCTCCATGACTGAGGTGAGGGAACAGGCAGCACCAGCACTTCTCTCTTTACAAACTCAAAAACTGAAAACGAAAATCAATTGAATTGCATTGATAACAGGGATTCAAACTTATAAAAAACAAAATTGCGTAATGATCTGCAACAGAGGGGGTACCTTTGGGGCCAGAATTTTATTTATTTACTTAAAAGGCCAAAAACCGCTCTAAAACTGGCTAAAAAGGACAAACAGAACAAGATTTGGTAGGAAGTATAAGATTTTTCAAAGAAATAAAATAATAAAATCACAAAACTAAAAATAGTCCCTCACTCGACAATATTAAAGTCCCTCAGACAATATTAATAATTAAAATGACAGTTTCGTCGTTGCCCAAAGACCCCAAACAATGCCACCTAGACTTTGTTTTATTTTGTCATTTTTAGTGTTTGACCTTTTTGTAAATTTTCCTGAAATTTTTTTATTTACGTTCTGATGACGATAATCATTCCAGGTTAAACCTAAATTAAAATTTCAAATTGGAATGGCTTCATTTTTGAAACCTTTCAGCCTTTCAGGAAATTTGGTTTAGTGCATAGGCGTTTCTTGCCCAGTGGAAAAAAGCGTTGAAATTTTGTCGTTTCGACTGTTTCAAAAACATTTTCCGGCCAAACACTGCGTTCCCCTGCAACGCCGAGAGGGGTAGGCGGGGAAATTGCCCCCGGGGCCCGTACAAGAGGGCAAGATAAAAATAGGAATCTTGAAATACGGAAAAATACCACTGGTCCAGAAAAGCACAACACGATGAATGGGAAAAAGTAAGGAGCTAATTTTGTTTGTATTTTATCAGGTGGGGGCTAATTCGATGGGGGCTTATTAAAACCTGGTGGGAAGCTACGCAGAAAAAGTACTAAAATGCAAATATAAATACAATATTTTTGATAAAATGTAAAATAACATGCTTAATTGCAATTAAAATTTTTTCATTGCGTACTAAATGGATGGCCCATGCGTACTAAATTGCGTACTAAATGGATGGCCCATGCGTACTAAATTGCGTACTAAATGGATGGCCCATGCGTACTAAATTGCATACTAAATGGATGGCCCATGCGTACTAAATTGCATACTAAATGGATGGCCCATGCTTCATGGTACCTCTTCAAAATAAACCAAAATAAACATGGTATCTCTTCTCTTAGATAAATCTGATTGATAGGCAAGTTTTCAAAAATTTAGCTTTTGCAACTTTAATGAAAAAATGCATTAAACGCATCTTCTCTGATAATGAAAAATAAAATTAAAACTACAGTGCAATATAAATCCTATTTAAAAACAATGAAACGCCTGTTAAATGTAACAAATATTCAGTCGATATAAATTGCTTGAAATTTAGTACAAGGGCGTAACCATGTAAACCAATAGATACACCAAATTAAACGTAAACTATTAATAAAATACTAATGTAATCCACATTTTCAACTTAAATCCAACATTATGGATATTTATGACAGAAGAGCTGTGTAAAGATTGTGTAAACAAAATTCAGTTTGGAATTTCCAAATTCATTTTTGAGAATACTTTACGGTCAAATCTCTTGTTGGTTTCTAAATCTTTACATCACTATAACGTTGACAATGATGAAAACGTAGAAGTGTAAATATTGGTTTTGTTAAACTTAATTCGTTTCAGAATCTAATTCTAGAATAAAAAATGCAATATCTCCATACATTCGATACGTTCGATAAATTTCCACGATGTATATTGACACGAGGATGAACAATGAGTTCTGTGAAATCAGAACAGATTCTTTTACAGTTTGACCGTAGACGTAAAAAGACGTTTTAACGCCCGGATTCATTTATGCTGACAGGCAAATTCTATTCAAAAATTTATTTTGCAGGGGGTAGCACACGCAAACTAATTTAATTCAAAAGATAAACTTGCGTTGAAATATCTGAAATTTATATAAAGTTCTGCCTGTATTTACCTCCTGAAAATGTGACATTTTACGTTGTTTGTCAATGGGTCATATGGCCCTTCTCGGGGTGGCAGGGTTAAAAACAAATAACAAAGCAAAACCAATAATTTCTGATTTTTGGCACAACTGTACAAAATTGCCTATATTTAAAACATTTGTGAAACAGATGGTTGAGGGGGAGGGGGGGGTTTGTTAGGATCATGAATTACGAGAATAAAAACGTTAAATTTCACGTTTCACGTTTAAGAATATAGCTTTTTCACGTACCATGGTTAAAGATTTGGTCCATTCACGTTTCACGGACTGTTACTGTTTTTGGCTTGCGTTTTCACGTTTCACGGACTGTTACTGTTTTTGGTTTGCGTTTTCACGTTTCCCAGGTAAATATTAGAGCCAATCACGTTTCATGGAAAATCCTTTACCATCCTCAAATTTTTGCAATCACTTCTAATAATGGCAGTGAATTTATACAAGGACTAAGATGCCATTTTTTTTCATAAAGGGGCACATGGGTAAAGACTCTTCTGTTCAACGCCAAAAGGTGGAATATTTATGCTATTTATTAACTGATTGTGAACAATTTTGGGGGGCAACATCCCTGGCCTCATATATCTTGGTCTTTGAATTTATATGACATCTATAATGTATATCATATCGTTAATACTAAAGGCCATGTAGTCCCTCTGCCTCCCACTCCTACGTCATTTTTTCATATACAATTAAGTTTATTACTTGGTTCTCAGTAATGAGCTATTTTCTCTAGAATACTTTGTCTTCTTTCAATGTACACGTTTTAACCTAAATTAAAACAGTGGCCTTAAAATGCGATGATCGAAACCCTAGAGGCAATACATATCTATGAGCAAACGGCAGCATGCCAAAGAGTAAGGGAAACGAACAAATGAAATGTTCCAAATTTTTGATAAAATGGTCGTTAATTAATGATGGTTGGGTAAAATTAAAATATCTACGAAACAACTATAAACGAATAAAGCTTTGCTTAAAAAAATGAAGTTCGTTAAAACATTGCAGCCAGTGAAATTGTATTTTTACAAGTCACACACAGACGCTGGAACTGTCTTTTGACACACCACAAGACGCTGTGCATTTATTTCCAAATACAATAAAAATTCTCCTGCCAAATACGGTAAAAAATTCCCTTGCCAAATACGGTAAAAATTCCCTTGCCAAATACGGTAAGAATTCCCTTTCATTTTGTTTCGTTAAATAGCATACAAACAAACTTCCTACAAAATATCTATGTCGTTGTTCATTTAACAAAATTCAGGTTTGGTGTGTTCTATAATACAACTGACGCATCTTTGACGCAAATATAAATATGTTTCAAACGTAAAGTCACATTCCTGGACATTTAAGTGCTTCAGACTTCGACAGTGAGTAGCCAATTTGCGCAGTCCCGAATCTGTTACTCGATCGCAACCTTTAATGCTGAGACGTCGCAAGTGCGGACAGTTAACTGAAATAAAGTTCAAGCTCGTATCTGTGATCTTCTCGCATTTCCCTATATCGAGTGCTCGTAACTTATCACAACTTTGTGCAATGCGAGCAATGCCCTCGTCGCCTATGCTGTGACACATGTGCAGATTCAGATAGCGAATTTTGCGGCAATATTTTGCGACATACTTCACAGTATCGTCAGTTATCGCACATTTTGCAAGGCTGATGTACCGCAACTCGTGGCATTTCTTCACAAGAAACTTGCAGCCACTGTCTGTTACGGAACTGCAGTCACTAACACTTAATTCTTTAATCTCTATGCAGTAATTCGCAACTGCTATTAGGCCCTTGTCTGTTATTGCTTCGCATCTGCGTAAGTAGAGGTATTCCAAGAAACTACAGCTTCGAGCAATCATATCCAACCCAGCATCATCCACGAGACATTCACTCAAATCGAGATAATGAAGCTGGAGAAAAGAAGAATGATCTCCATACGAGACATCTTTCGGAAACGAAAAATCGATACTTGCAACTGCGGGACAGCTCGCAATATTCAATAGTGACAGATTTGGGCAGTTGGCAAATATTTCTGCAATTCCCTCACCGGTTATCAGCGGACATTTCGCCAATTCCAAATGCTTTAACTCCGGACAGCATCGTCCGATTAACTTCAAGCTTTCGTCAGATAAGTTCTGGCATGAATTAATCTTCCATGTCTGTATGACCAGACAGGCGTAAAGCGAAATCTTTGAAAGTCGTCTCAATATATGCTCAACCAAAGCATTTACGTCACCGTTGCATCGGCATAAATCGATCACCGACCATAATTCCGGTGTCCAACACAATTTGTACCACTTTCTGCAAACCGCAGAGGCACTGCAGATATCTCTCGTAGAAAGATTCGAAAATATCTGAATCAAAACATTGTTACTCAAATCCTGTATTGTTTTTTTCGAGTTAGTGGCATCGGGCGAATGGATAGCAAGATCACTTGAAGTACTGTTGCTCTCACTGTGAAATAATGACTCATTGTCAGAAATCGGATGGTATGGCTGATGTTTTTCTGTCGAAAGCAAGTAGTCGCGTACTTTTCCTTCTGCAGCAAGGTACTGGCATACTTTTTGCTTGTACTTTAATTCTTCTGAACGTGATTTCAAAACAACATCTCTGAAGTCTTTCGCCAATGTTTTTCGCAAAACATCGGCACGTTCCTCTTCGGCAACTGCCATTTTCGATGGTTTACTGATTCTGTGTCCCATACGACCAGAACTGTTGCCAAAACTCGACCAGCTTCCACCATCGCTCCAAGTCTCTCCAGAATTCGTTCTCGAATGTGTGTAGAAGGACTCCTTGCCGTCCCAAGTATCGTTTGAGCAACTGGAATGCCTACTTGCGGAATCTGAATGCGAATCGGTGGAGTGATCTTTTCCCTGGTGTCTCATGTCTTTTTTTGTGTGTTTAACGCGAGATTTGGGCTGCACTCTAAGATGATCTTTGTCAACACGGGGTGATGTATTTTCTTCAACAATCGGACTAGAAATAAGACCCGCAAAACGCCCGCTTGTTATGATTCTCTGCCTTCTTCCACGATGGTCCTGATTCTGATTCTGGCGCTGGCGGGATACTGGCGAAGATGGCGTTGTGCTGCTTTCGTCGTCTGAACTCGTAAAATGAACATGTCGTGTCACCATTCTCTCCGTGGTGTGGTTCGGAGTTGATAATGTCTTTCCAAGTCGCTTGGAACGGTTCTCTCCGTTGTTATTTTGCTCATCAGAATTCAATATCGGATTTGGCTTCTGCAAAGTACTGTTTTCAAGTCTTCTTTTGATTGCGGTTTTATCAATGTCGTCATCGTTCGTCGATAGACCTTTCATATTTCCTGATGCTGAAATGATAAATGTCGAAAGTCAAAACGGCCGGCTGGTGAATACAAAACAACAAACAGTACAAAAATTGGAAAACGTCTGAATGCGATATTAGTGAGGCTCGTTAATACAGCGGCTTGGAAAACGGCCACGGGCATCTAAGAAAATGGGTCGTCAACCTGAAGCCCTAGCATGTGACCGTTGTAAAATGTTCCGCTCAGTTAAAACGCGTTAGTTTTCAAAATTTCTACTTTTCAAAATGTCACATATACACGCTCCTTCGCAGCGTCTTTTAAAATTGAATAATGAAATGAACTTTGAATAAAATGAATTTGGAAATATGGAATGAATTTTTCACGATATCTCTAAATTTCCCGGGGGTGTGTAAGTAATAATTTTATTACCAATTCTCATAAGATGGGTCCAAAAGACGCTGCGAATGAGCGTGGTCACATATATGCCAATGTGATCAGAGGGCATGACCTGGCATTTATCCCCAGGGCAAGGTCAAAGGTGGGGCTGGCCACGTGCATCGCTTGCCCATTTTCCTGAGAATGTATTAATACACAATAATACATAATTTAAAAAATAAATTTTCAATTTCTCCAAGTAAAAATCCTGCAAACCTTTATTGAGCATTTCTAATTTCTGAAAAATGTGAATGTATCTATTAAGTATTGAATTTTGAGTAGTGGGTGACAGTGTTTCTCTTAAAACAGAACTATTGAAGGATCAAACTAACAACAATAATTGTTTAAATATTAAAATCTTAAATACTGAAATACACACCCATGAAATAACCCCATTGCTTTCCCCAGTTATAAGTAAAAATTACAATTCGATTTAAAGTACAATTTCGTTTTAAATTTGTTGACGAAAATGAAAAACATGTTGACGATTTTCGTTAAATGAGGAAGATAGCTGGAAATAAAAGATTGTTTATCCAATAAAATTACAAAGGAACATATCTTTAAAAAATAATTTGGAATTCACAGCACCACGTTTTTATCTTAAAATCATTAAAATACCTTTCTTTCGGAGATATCAATCGTTACAAAAATTAGATAAGGGGTTCCACAAAGATAACCTGGAAGAATGCTTTGTGTTATTTTGTGTCCACTATCTTTTAAATCGAGCTATTAAATTAAAGGACAGTATGGGTGTAAAAAACTATGTGGAGATTTCAAAGAGCTATTAATAATTCGAATGGTTTCGAGAACAGTTTTAAGAAGCAAAATTGGATGAAAATTACCATTGTTCGATAACAACTAATGAAGTTGACATCATCAAGCAAATAATTACAAAAATACGTGCAAAATAGACACATCTGAGCACGTTCTTTCAAATTTCAAATGAAACAGCAATTTGGTTACAATACACAACACCAAATGACATCAGACAGTCCCAATGGAAGTGATGCAACTAAAAAATTCGACAAAAACCATAATTGTAGGCTCACCACGTCTTCTCAACTTTAATTTAAATGCACTTGAAGCATCTGATTGCATAAAAGACTCAATTAGTCTCTTTTTCTCATTTTCCGTCATCATAACCAATCCTAAATTTGTAGCAATGGCTACTAAAAGCTTGATTTGCCTAGCAGCTTAAATCAAAACAGTGCCTACAAAAAACATGCCCACAAAATATGAAGAAAACTGTACACACCAGATGGATGGATGCATCAAAACATAGATGCATCGGAATGAAGCATTCGTACTGCAGACAAGCAAGTGCTTAGCTACCTAACATGAGCATACAATTCGTTACAAAAACGCGATTGTCTTAATTATAAGAAACTTCGGGCACCCAACGAAACTAATCGCAAACATAAAAAAAACTGCAGTAACAAAAAGTTAACAGGATTCTTCTTACTTAGTCTCCACCCAATCACATTGTAATTACAAAAACCTAAAATAAGCTGATGGAATCATTTGGCATCGGAACTGCATTCCTTAAATTCACAATTTGAGCATAAAGAACTTGTGTTTAAAACAAAACAAACTGGCTAGCTGTGATTTGAGCATGGCTTATAAAACACGATTAATGTTGTTCGCAAAACGTGCTCTTTACTGTGTTATATCTTGTGAAACAGTAGACTTGCTGCAAGTCTCGCTCTTGATCGCAAAAAAAGAAACAAAATTCTTGATCGCAAAAAAAATAAAATTGCAAAATTGGAAAAATAAAATGAAAGAAAAAATCGAGAGAGCAAAAAATCGCTCTCTTTCCTCTTAATTTTTTTCCTTCCTCTTATTCCACAACACAAATTGGAGAACTATGTATATGTAATGTATATGCAATGCTAGAACTCTATTTCTAAATCGGTCAAAAAATAAATCTTCATATTGCCCGTGAGGAAAGAGGCTTTTTTCTTCCAGTCAAAAATAACGATTCAAATCGGATAGGAAACAAAAACAAAACATTTGCAAAAATGTGATGTGGTACATTTCAAAAACAGTAGGTGTAACTATGGTGTGATGTAGTACAATGCAACATTATATATGAAGCATCATGGCCAACCAGAAAATTTGAAAAATCAACCCAGTAATTGTCATACCTAACAAGCAACAAGACTTAAAGAGCTGAAGGAATAAGCAGCTGTCATGTTATATATTATGTATTTTCTTAGGTTCGTTCTGTGCGGTATGGATATGACAAAAAGCAACAAAACAAAACCCTACTTGTGAAATGTTGGCATAAAAACATCTGCCACATAAAACCCTGAGAAGGAGTTTGAAAATTGAAACAAATCATGAAAAATCGTTTTGATACAGCGAAAGATTTTTATCAAACAATGATTAATCATAATCATAAAGGACGTCTAACCATAGTGCTCCTTATCAAATTCAATCTCATCCAATTTTCGGAACATCAAATTACATGAAACCATAACCTAATTTATAAAAACGCCTGTATGATAAATTTCATCTTTTTTAGAAACATATTTCAAAGAAATTTTGAACAATGATACATAGTATCGTTTCCGCTTCGGCCTGCATGTTATCGACCTCAGTCAACAAATAGTCTGCCTGTTTAGGCCTCTTACTTTGCAAATAAGCATCTTTTGCGGTTTCAAATTTAGATACAAATTTAATGAGATGCTTTACACAGACACAAATCACGAAATCAATTTAATGAGGCTTAATGAGATAGGTACAAATTTTGGAATATTTTGAATAAACACTAAAGACAGTTGAGCCTCGCGGGAAATAAAAAAAACAAACACGAGGTTTGTGAAGACCTTCTGCTAAACTAGCCTGCTTGCAGACTCTGGAAGTTTTGAGGCTACGCGAAATATTTCGCTGAGTACTTTCATAGTATTCCCTCGACAGGGCATTTCCTCGATATATTGAGTAAGAAATAAAAATTTGTGATTTGGTACGAACTAGACTGGGGCAAATCTAGCTACCATCGCTTAACTGGCCTTTAGCTAACCTTTGGTTAAAAGCTCTCAGTATCTATCTGATCCTCTCGCGCAAGATTGTTGATTTATTTAATTCAAGATTCAAATTCACAAATTGTAAAAACACTGTGCAAATGTTGTTATGAAAGGTTTTTTCCTCAGTTGCCATAAATAAACTTTTCATTATACGCCGCAACACGCGTTTTCTCTTCCTCTCAGGTTGTAAAAAAAATTGTGTTTTCTTCATATATACCGACATTAGTTGGTTAAAGATGTTATTATCTATACGATACGATACGATACGATACGATACGATACGATACGATACGATACGATACGATACGATACGATACGATACGATACGACACGATACGATACGACACGATACGATACGATACGACACGATATCACGAAATCCCCACAAAAAACACATAATTTTACTTTTAGAATTTTCCACTTGACCGTCAGTGAAATATGCTGTGTACCACAGCTTCAAAAAATAAGTGTTCCCTTTGAGTAAAACGACAATGATGAAAAAGTATTTCAGAATAATAGCCTATACTGTCTTTTAAGCCTGCATGTCCGTCAAATAAAAATGAAAGCATCTTTTTAGCTTAGAAAACGTTAGAGATCCTGAACTGTTCCTCTTTGTTCTGTGTGTTGCAAGTTGCTGAGACATAAAGCGATTTGTTTACGTCAAGCTACAATTCCAGAACTCTTTAGAAAAAATGAAATGGATTAAATCTTTGTTTTTACTATCCTGTTAGAGTTTTTATTTCTTGAAAAAACATCACAAGCTTCATTGCACAAAATAATTACATGATGTCAAATCATAGTCATGTTGAAGTATAAAAATTAAAAGCGAACTAAAAAAGAAATAAGAGGAAAGCCAAGAACAATGTAGACTTCAAATATGTCAGTATTTTTCAAATTAAACTTCTGGAATTTTTTAAAGTTTATGGTTTTCGTTGTCAGCCGAAATCGTGGGTGGCTCAGGATAAATAAATAATCAACATTTTTTTTATAAATACTTTCATGAACTAAAGATTGAACTAGCACAGAAATCTTTTAATTAAACCTTCATAACTTTTTAATCTTCAACATCGAAATCTAGGATCTTTGTGGCTTTGGCAACGTCATAGCACAGGCTTTAGATAATGTTTAGTTCTATTTTTTTAGTTATGTGCTATTTTGTTTCCTGTAAGCGTCAACTTTGCAACAAATAAGAAAACTATATTTTGCTTTTTTCTAAATTTTCCCGATGTGTCACAACATTTAATCTGAGTTCTGTGTCACAAAAGCCAATCACTATTCCTAATTCTAATTCTTTGGCTAATGTAGAGAGGACTGATCCGTAGGTAGCATCGAGTGACTTGCATTCTCGCATCGCATCATAAAATTAAAAAATGAGGGCCTATTTGGTTCCAATCACTGATTTTGCCCCCCTCCAAACAAATCAGGTATGACTTCTCCATTGGCCCCATCCTTGCCGCTACTGTGGCACTAACCTAGATAGCTAGTGCCTAGCTAATGCCATGAAGTTATACTCATAATAATAATAATAATACTAATAAAATTTAATACAAATTTGTGCATCAAACAATATCAAACGCGTCTCTAATCAGAAAATCACAATGTTAAATTTTAAAAACTCATTTTCATTCCGAAATCCCACATATCTTTTCTGTAGGTTAAAAATGTTTCAAGTACAGAAAATATGCTGCTAAAAATTTCGACTTATGAAACGGAAACACGTCTTTGTAAATCATACATCTGAAATTAAGATAACTGTATTTCCGTTCCCTTATATTGTTCAGCGTTGGTTTTTGTAACTTGTACCGTCAACTGGGGTAACTTTAAATAATTTTTGAAAGTAATCTCAACATAACATATGAGGTAGGGGTAATAGACATAGCATATAAAAAGAATATTACTCGTTGAGAAGGATTCATATTAATTGTTAATGTTCAAATGGGTGAACAAATTCACCCCCTTTATGGGGTGACTTTGATCAGGGAATAGAGCCATGGTAAAACCCCAGGGGGTCACTTGGAAAGTTTTCATACGGGGAGTTCAGTCTAAGAAATGCTTGAAAATATCCAAATCAGACAATTTTTTACCAAAAAATATCATATTTCTATTTATACAGGTTGTAGTTATGCTTTATAGTGGCTAAGATTGCCCAAGTCAACATAAAAAGCATTGAAATTCAATTTATGAAATTCAAAATATCTTGAAATTCAAAATATCTTAAGCTAATATCCAAACACTTTTGACGATTGATGTAGATGAACCTAAAAGTATCATATTAAAAAAAACTTTACCTAAAAATATCGAACTTACATCCTCGTATGAAAAATAGTTGAGATTTCCCCCTCCCCTGGGGGTAAAACGCAATTGTCAAATTGATTTAAACTCTTTTTTTAGAGATAAGCAGTTATTGAGGTCCTTTTGGTAAATATTAAATATATTGAGACTATCCTAAGAAACTCTTTGTTTAAAAAAAAACATTAAAAGATGAAAGATTTGCGAACATAGCTTTGAGTATCGTGCAAAGAAAAAAATGTTGGTCGTATTAAGAAAGACAAAAGGCACAGATTTCAAACAAGCACGATATGGGCATACAACAACAAAAAATATAGTCGTCGTGCGTGCAAAAACGTCGATTTTCCATATGTTTGGAACTGAGTAGACTTGCTCCAAGTCTATTTCGTCTCGTTAATCAGTAAAAAATATGGATCTGCGGAGGAAAATACCCTGCGGAGGAGAGACCTCAGGAAAATAAGTTTCCCGAGGCGCTACTGCGCAGGGTATTTCCTCCGCATTGACATCAAGACTTGGATTTTTATTTATCTTTTTTTAGATATTTTTTTTATTTTTATTTTCTTAGAGTTTTCTGAGTTTTTTCACAAAGCAAAGCAAGTGTGACTTTCACGCTATATGTTGTTAGATTAGGTTTTGTATTATAATACCACATTCACTGTTCTGTTCTGTTCTTGTTTTGTTTTCTGCATCATACTTAAAGTATTATATTTTGTATTATAATACCACATTTGTTGTTCTGTTCTGTTCTGTTACGTTCTTATTTTGTTTTTATGATGAAGCAACACATCAATAAAGATTTGAATTTGAATCTTCAGGCGAATTTACACTTTGTGTCGGTTAAGAATAATTTA
Organism: Phacellophora camtschatica; assembly: GCA_036873815.1. Classification (NCBI taxonomy): domain Eukaryota; kingdom Metazoa; phylum Cnidaria; class Scyphozoa; order Semaeostomeae; family Ulmaridae; genus Phacellophora; species Phacellophora camtschatica. Next base: position 18,045 of record JAYJMH010007230.1, read on the forward strand.
AGAATAATATTAGGCTCGAAAGCGGAAATTTTTAAGAATATTGAAGCTCGGCAAAAATTTAGGTATTCTTATAAAAAAAGGTGTGTTGTATAATTATAGTTACATGTAAGTGCCACTGGACATTTTCCTGAAGGTGTATTTCTAGGTTGAAACATGAAAGTGTATTTCTGCTATCACGTTTACCAATACTGAGTGCTAAAGAAACATTTAAGAAACTTAAATGTTTTAAATGTTTCTTGAGCACTCAGTAAGGGTAAACATGATGGCACTGAACATATCGTAAAGGTATCAAAGAAAGTTCAGCAAAGAAGAATGCGACTTGCTGGTCATTGTATACGTCACAATGAAGAGATGGCCAGCAGATTGGTACTTTGGCAGCCAACAGAAGGAAGAACTGGACGGGGTAGAAGGAGAGTCAACTATGTAGACAACCTGCTGCAGGACACTGGAATGGGTAATCTAGAGGAGCTAAGGACAAATATGGAAGATAGAGTAGAATGGAGAAAGCGTGTGCTTGATGTGGTGCTTCCTGATGGTCGAACAAACTGAAACTGAACTGAACTCAAGAATCGGAGCCTGATAAACGAACCAAATAAAGAAAGCCAAATGGATATTGAAACACGACGCAATGCATGTATGTTTGCGTGGGAGTTACAAAGACATTTCATAAGAAGTATGGCAGTTTGGTAAGAATGAAAGACAAGATGCATGATAAGATAATAACAATAGTGAAGTCACCAAGGATAGCATAAATATTCTAATGAAATATATTGTCCCATAAGATTTACAACAAGAATAATTTAAGACCATTAAAAACTAACTTGAAAAATTAGTTCATAATTGTCATATTATACGTATTAACAAAGCAAACACAATAGTATAGCGTTACGCAGCAATTTATGTTGTTCGTTGATTAAAAGACTTTTAATTGGACAGGAAAACTTGATGAATGAAGTTTTATTTGCCACAGATTAAAATTACAATTTAAAATATAAATAAAAGGACAAAATTTTACACAATTCGTTAAGTAATAAGAAATAAATACATAAAAACAAATTTAAAAACACACCCGGACACACCCAAACTAGAGTGGCAGGGATAGCACTAAAAGATCGAAAGATCTTGATTCCATAATGGTCCCACAGTAGTTATGTTAGACGTGCCAAAAGTCTATTTCTTATTTATACAAATTGAGAACTAAGAATATCTTTTTAATCCAACAACAAACCGAGGAAATTTTAAAAGTTCAGGCAAAAGGGTTAACTGAAGCACAGAATACTGAAGTTAATTTTTCCGTGCGTGCACAAAGCATCATGTTTGATTATCTTCTCTTGCAAAGTTCAACGACGCTTGACGAAGAGAACTCAAGAAATTTCTTTGGTGCCATTGATTTTATCGAAAGTCGTTGGGCAAGGCATCAATGCCCGATTTACTGCCCAATTAACTATACATAGAGACAGGTGAGCAACCGAAAGAATACTTTGTAAAATAATCAGCATAAAGAAAGATCCGATTCACAAGCCAAATATGCATAAAAAATTAACGGAAGAAAAAATGAGGAGGAAAAATCAATTCATTTCGATTCATATTTTCCCCTTCCTCCTTGGCTCCCTTCGTTTATCTCAAGTTCCTTCAGGTTCTTTTCTCGTTTGTTTATCTCAAGTTCCTTCAGTTCCTTTTCTCGCAAGTCTATACATTACATAAAGCATTTCCTTCAATTCTGCTGTTGTCGAGATATTTCGTTTTTCTAATGCATAAAATGTCCATGGGAAGATCCTAGTTATTGTAAAGGATGGCATAAAAATAAATTGATTTTGAACTGGAAAACAACATATCGGCGTAATGGTTGTCCTAAATTTGCAATTAGATCGATATATTTGATATACAACTGTTCTAAATGAGAGAGAAGGTGGTAAATGTCACTAAATCACGGTTTATTTTCGTATCTGGGCAAAAGATGCAACGACGTAGGGTTTTGTCAGGTGAACTTGGTTTCATTCTTGTTGTTTCGGTGCCAAGGAAACAGCATCACAAACAAAAACATCAGACGCAATATTATGTGACATCGCTTCTGACAATCACGCTTTCTGCACCACAACGAATAACGTTAAAAATGCAAAAATAAGTATAAAAGTATCAAAAGAAAGTTGCCAAAACAAAGAAAGATGTTCATTAAGAAGTCCATTTAATTACAATCTAACATCCCCCCGCATATATACTTGATCATTCCCGCAAAAAATAAAATTATAAAAATACAAAATATAAACAATTTACGGTATTATCTTTACGCCAGATAAACAAACCAGCACATGCAGTGACGTAGGAACCGGGGCCCTATGGGGCATGTGCCCTCATTTATTTTTGCAAAACAACATGCGCCTTTTTGACTGAAAAATGACTCTTTCCTTTAAGATATATAGCCAAACGTGCCCATGCTGGCTAACGCTTAAACATTTTTCAGTACTTTGCTTCCATGCACCCAAAAACCAGAAAGTGTCCATTTTTCGTGCCCCTCTACTTTTTTGGTTATTGTATTAGTGTTTAGAACCAATGAAAGTCACATTATTTTGTCAGCGCCATTTACATTACATTCATGAAACCATAGTCAATAGATAGTTTTTCTATTGACTATGGTGAAACTGCCAAAAGCCACAAAACGAAGCTCCTTTTAACCGTTTAAACTGTGCCGGCGCAAATATACAGATCACTCGCAACACGATTAAACACAGCTGAACTCGACTACCAAATGAACTGGAGACCCAGTATTCAGTCTTCAATAAACCAAAGAATTTTCATTAGAATTTTCAAAATCATGCATTAGATTTAACGTATGGCTCTTAAGCCAAAAGAAAATGACACCTTTTAGGTTCTGTTAATTCGTAAATCTAAAAGATTAATTTGTGATGAAACAAGGAAACCACAGCCAGCAAAGTTCATCAGCCATGCTGATATTCATATTCACGATTTGAACACTGTTATAACAAAGTGAAAGAGTTTATAAATAAAGTCTGTCAGTAACAAAGTGGAAGAGCTCCTTTATATAGTGCGATCTTGGTTCGTTCTGTTGTTGTGTATCAAAAGGTTAGCTATTTTCTTTTGCTGTGGTAGAGTTGCTATTCTTAGCGAGTGCTGATTATTTGAATAGTAGTAAAAAAGCACACAGTTTCAGATATATTCTAGCCTAACATACTCATAATCTAAGATCTTCCACTCTGTTATAAACAAAGTGGAATAGTTCCTTCATAAACCTACTGTTATCTTGGTTCGTTCTGTTGTTAAGTATCAAAAGATTAGCTATTTTCTATTAAGAAATGATAAAATTGAAAAGATTAACGAAAGGGAATTAAGGCTCCTAGATTTTGACTATACTAGTTTATATAAAGAATTGCTAACAAAATACAATGAAACAACTCTTCACATACACAAAACTCAAAATAATTTAAATCCACCCTTCATGCAAAGCCTTTTTGCAAAACAATATCTGCCATATGACTTTCGATTTCAAAATTAATTGAAAATTCAAAAGGTAAATTCAACAAAAAAAGGATTAAACTCAGTCAGATATTTAGAACCAAAAATATATATAGAGCAAACTTCCAGAAAATTAAAAAAATGCCTACACAGTTTAAACAACTTTAACGCTCTTTTTAAAACATGGTCGCAATCAAATAGGTGTGTCTGCTCTTTCTGTGATAGTCATCCACAGTTCTATTAGAACTGTGGGTGAGTTCTGGAATCCGTACATGTCACGCCACAAATCTGTGGCGTACAGAAGTGCCTTAAACAATAGATACAAAACAATAGAACAATAGAAACTGGCGTAATATGTGGCGTATGGCGTGAACAAAATCCACGTTGGGGTGCAGTTAACCTATATCATATGTTAGTCTATATTAGTTTTTTATGCTATTATTGCTTCCACTAACATTAAATAAATGTATTGTTATTAACTATAATTAGCATTTCAGGTGAGTATTAACTCAGTTTCCCTTCACTTCAAATGTATGCACAAAGCACATACAATTACAAAATTACGAAGGGAAATCAAATCTATGAAGTTTCTTGATATCGGGCCGGGTACTGAAAGTTTCTTAACTTTTCAATTGCTCCAGTACCCGCTCCAATACTCGCTTCAGTATACTGGTTTCTTATAAACTGGTTTCCTACAAAGAAATGTGTATTTTGATGGCAGTAAAAGCGCACAAATTCAGATATTCAGAACTCTTCGTTCCATTTTGTTATATATATGTACTGTACACTGTAGCTCGCTTACACTACAGAAGTAGACTTGTTAATGCTACCTTGATTCGCAATATTCTTTTGCTGTGGTTGTGTTTAGTTTATCATTTTGAAAGCAGTATTAAAGCGCAGAAATATGAATATCAATTGCTCATTTACTCACGTTCAAATCCAAAGACGTCTCGGTGATTTGTTTCTTGATTTGCAGGTGGGAGTAAGTAAACGTTTCAAAAATCCTTCAAACAGTCCTTTGTTTCTAATTCTTTCGTTTCTTAATTCCAGACACTAAAAACAGAAGCAGTGCAGGACAGCACTCAAGTTAAATGTACGACATCAACAGCGAAGATTCAAAACCACTTTCATAAGATGAATGTAACCAAACAATACCACCACGGCATGATCAAAGTTCTCCGCTTTAAATTTTAGAAGCTTCGGTGAATCAAATTTTCTTACCAAAATCGCAATTCGATAATGTCTCTCCCCGGCGTACAAAAGCACTGAATGACCGAAACCAAAGAAAGTAATCTGCATTTATCTGCATTAACGACAATTTATGAGGAACAATTCATGCTTTGCAATTTGCGAGACAAAGCAGTGACCCATGCACAAGAGCACACTCTTGTCACTGTGAAACACAGATGACAACCGTCTACAATCCGGACTAAAAAGAAATAGATTCCACCAACAAGGACTCAAAGACAAATCGCACGGACTTCCAACATAAACAAAGATATGACAATTATTGGGATATTTATAACTCCTTGAGCTTCTAAACGTATTATTTTATAAAAACATTTAAGGTTCTTCTTTTTAATCTTCATTATTTTGCAAATAATACAAAATTCCAAGGCTTGAGGCTTCCAAATGCCGGTGGAAAATGTTTTGCCAAATCCTCTACTCCTATTCCACGATTCACATTTCTGAATCGGATGTAGAGTGAAGATTGGTCTGGTAATTAGCACATGAATATTGATTGCCAATGCACCGAAATCAAAATTTTGTTAAACCCTCTACCGAAATCACAGACAACCCTCACAGCATCATGTTAAAAAATTTTCTAAATCACCTTTTCCGATCTAATTTTGGCAACACAGCTAACCATCAGGCTGATATTTTTTTAATTGCTCAGAAAGAAAAGTTATGCAGTTGCTTGTGAGTGTGATGGGGCACTTAACATTCTTCAAATTAGGGTACTAGATTTTTGAAACAGAAGGAATTTTTAGATTTTTTAAAAACAAATGGATTTTTGTACAAATCGTTCAAGATTTTTAAGAGTGAAATGTCCCTCGCGTGAGTCGCGTGTCTCGTCTCGAAACTGTATTGGATGGTGAGTGAGTCCACGGCCACGCAATCAGTTTTAGCCTCAGCAATGAGGAGATAACATTGAAGTTCAATGGGAAATAATAGTTGATTCAATAACAGTTGATTCCATTGTGAGGCACCATAAAGCTCCTCAGTAAAATTCCCAAAATGTTCTATTCACACAATAAACATCTTAACTCTAACGATTTTATAACTTATGCTGTAAAAAACAAAGTCCAGAAAAAATATAAACCTTCCTCTGGTTGAAACTTTCATGTCTTGTTTTAAAATTTCCTTAATTTATGTAGTCTTCATGTCAACAAAATACAATTTGTTGATACAACTCTCAAGTTTTGTAATGTTTCCTATTGCAATATTTAAAAAATATGTACACAAACAAACTTCCCTACAAAAATATATTTAAAGCTTCTTTGGTTTTTCACGCTTTGCTCTTCAAGTTTTCGCGAAAATAATTTTTGCATATTAATTTAAATATCTTAAACTTAGTTTCTTCAACCTCCATGTTTTCCGGATGTGAAAGAAATCTCCATGAACTAATATGAACAACAAAGACATTTAAATTAATATGCAAAAATAGTTTTCACAAAAACTTGAACAGCGAAGCGTGCAATTCATTTTTATTACAATTTATTACCTAAAACTGTCGAGATCCCCTCGAACAATGCCGATAGGTGTGAATGTTATTCAATTTGGCTAGAAGAAAATAATGAGATCAACCATTCATAGATTTGAACGCTATGTTGTTCGGGGCTCGTGTAAACGCGCTCTTGTAACATCAATACCAGTTTCTGTTTGTATAAATGACTATAAGATCATCTGGCAGGATTTCAAAGACAAATAAATGGATGATTGTCTGAAAAGTAGAAACTCAAAGCAAACGACATGAATACTCCGCTCAGTGATGGCCTTATTAATACGTATAAAAATGTAGGGATGAACATTGAAAACAGGATCATCCAGTTAGATTCTGAAAGCAAACTATAGATAACTATTTGAAAGGAAATAGTTAGAATAAATTACATTGAATAAATAAAAAACTTCGTATTTGAAGGCCTAATCAACGAAATGTAAAATAAACAGAGAGAGGATTTCATTTTCGTAAACAAACGAATTTGCTTCAATAAATGAAGGAATAAATTGTTCACGTTTCTCTCAGAAACTATCAAGTTAACGTGGAAGTCATTTCCTTCTGTTACGAAGTAGCTTTTTTTTTTCGTTCTTCGGGTCTTAAAACTTTGCGTTCGCTCACGAGGCATGGAACAAGTTAAGACAAATATCGCGCTAGCTTGAAAGGCATGGGGCTAGTGGGCATTAACATCGCGTTCACTCAAGAGGCATGGGACTACCAGACATTTTAAGGACTAGCGCGAAGAAAATCATGTTCAAAGTTGATTTCTTTTCAATGCGTTTCTTCAGTTTGTTGAAAAGAAGGGTCAAACGAAGCGTGAAAACCCAAAGAAGCTTTAAATACATTTTTGTAGGCAAGTTTGTTTGTGTACATATTTTATTGTTTTGGAAAATACGTCAAGCCTCGCTGACCACCAGACCTCTAGCTGCTTGGTTTTGTTTCGAAGGATTGACACCTTACTGCAAATTCAATTGAAATATTTCATTTTTTTCGTCAAAAATTAACCAACTTTGGGCTAAATAAAGCCAACAGCTCTATAAAAGGGCCACTTCATGCGAGTTGTCATTCTTCCCCGTGTCCATGTGTCCGTGATGTACGAGTGTGTCCCGTAGCTTGTTGCGTAGGAGAAATTTTGTTGTATTGCTGGGCAAACATTGCTCAAACTTTTGATCTTCACGTCTGGTAAATTAATTTGGCCTTTGTTTGCAGGGCCAAGGAATCAAGAATTTGTGGTGGGAAGTGGGTACACTGTTAACCAAAACAATGAACTTGAGTAAATTTTCAATGATGTTTTTTTCCCGCAAAGAAACACACAAAGACGATGTAAAGACGCAATGACAAGTAAGAAGCTATTTACTCCCAAAATCATATCCAGTTAATAACTTAGCTTAAATTATAGTGTTACTCAGTCTAAAGTCCAAAACACGACAGCTTGGGTCAAATATGTCGAGCAATGATTGAAAAATAAAGAAAAAATAAAGAAAAATAATAATTAACGGTGCACCCTAATATATGGAAGCTATTTACTCCTAAAATCATATCCAGTTAATAAATCTTCTAAACATAGCAAAAATGCCTTATTGTTGGGTTAAATATAAAATTTTTCCCTAGTGTTGGGTGATTTGGAATATGGAATGTGATTTTCATGTTTCTTTTCGGGTTTGAAGATTTATATATAAGAACATTCATTTAAAAGAGTACTAAAACGTTAAAAAGACATTTAAAGACAACAAGACGTGGAAGTGGTAAAAATTGTGGTATAAAAGAAGTGGTATAAAAGAAGTGGTAAAAATTATTTCAACATCTCGATGATTACCGATGATTTTTCTAAAATCTAAAATATCAAACTAAAAGATAATGGTACAATTTGTAGTTTATTCCAATTAATCGGTTTTAGGCCCTCAAAAAGTGATAATCTGTGAAGTCTTGAAATAATTTTGCCCCCTTCTAATATTTTTACCGTTTTATTATTTTCGCAATATTTCGCAGTATTTGTTTTTATTTAGTTTTACTCTATTTCGTTTCGTTCTATTTCGTTTCGCTCTATTTCGTTTCGCTCTATTTCGTTTCGCTCTATTTTTTCGCTCTATTTTTTCGCTCTATTTCGTTTCGTTTCGTTTCGTTTCGTTTCGTTTCGTTTCGTTTCGTTTCGTTTCGTTGATAATAAGCCGAGATCTGGGTATATTAATTTAAAATAGAGCATGCTTTGAAATAGAACATGCGTGGATCTTTAGAGCATGCTTTGAAAAGCATCGTGGATCTCTGGAAATCAGATCAAATAAGAACAATCAAATTGGGGGGGGGGGGAGGAAGAGGAGCACCTTATGTTTTAAAGTGTGAACACACTCTGAAAATGAAATTATTCTGAAAGCGTGCTAAACTTTGTTGAATTTTTTGCGTCCTTATTTCTTATAAAAATTTGTTTTAAAGGCATGAAAGCAAATTAGCCTCAAAGTGAAGAGTGATAACAGAAAAAAATTCAATTTGATGAGCAAAACTCAAGTTACATATGTGTGGGCGAGTGATGACAGACGATTTCCCAAAATGTTTTCACGTGGCTTAAATATTGATATCCGCAAAAATTTTCAGAAAGCTGTCCCAATTTAACTGATAAATTCAGAGTAATGAAACAATCGAAATTGAACAGAAGATCAACCAGGTAAACATTTCCAAAAATAAATTAAAGCAAAAATAAGAAACTTGAATTGAAAAAATATTGAATCAAAAATAACAGACGAAGCAGTTCAAATTCGATTTCTTCACGTAAAATGTCACAATGACGTTTTCAGAAACCCCCCTCCCCCCTCCCCCCTCCTCCCAAAACGTCAAGCAAAATTTCGAAGGCCCGAGTTTAAAGATTGACGGCTCTGACTTGTTAGTGGTCTCTTTTATCCTACTTGTTTAGGCCTTTTTAACGTGTGTAAAACTTTCTTAAAATTTTGTTTTGAAATTTTGAAAACGTCAAGTGCTGGAACACCCCCTCCACCCAAACGTCAATATGACGTTTTGCGTGACGAAATTGAATTGTGTGCGGTCCCATACCTCCTTATAATTAATTGGATTTTAATACCAAATAAATAGTTGGTAAAAAAGAATAAATTAAGCCTGTGGGGCAACAGCCATACCTGGTAATACCTTATCAACTAAAGAATTTGTCGAAAGAAGGATATTTGTCCATCTACAAACATTTGTTCTCTGATGACAAACAAGTATAATGTGACGTCAGAACTTTTGTTGTTAATAGTATAGAAAGCTGAATGTAGATATGAATATAGAATTATATTGTTGCAGAAAACAAAACAATATCTGAAAAAATTAATCTGAAAAGTGAAATACTCCAAACAGGAAAACGACGATTCATAATCAAAAAGTTCAATAAACCCGCCCTATGATATGTCCATAATTGTGGAACAAACATCACAATATGACGTCATAGATAAATGTGGTTTTTCGCCTTTCCGTGTTGACTCTATTTACCACATTCCTTTGACCTTTCTTGCAGACGACTTGGAGGAAGCACAATTTTAACTTTCTAGGCCCTTAACTCGAGTGCAAAAAGTTGAAGCTGGAATTGTGTCTTCACGATTTTATGACATTCTGTAATGGAACCTGCCAGCAATTGATAAAAACATTGCAACAAACCAAGACAAGAGCACACTTTCTTGCCATAATACCTAAACGACCTAACTTCGAGCCTAATCTCGTTTCCGTAAACCACACATGAAATTGCACAACGACATGGTTCATATGATGCGTGTCACAAGTATTTCAAAACAAAACTTCTGATTTTCCAAGATACAAACTAGACAAATTATTTATCTTCAATTAATAACACTAATAAATACATACGTTGTATTTGTATATCATCCTTTGATTTTTTGAATTTTAACATTGCCACTAGATCTGATTTCGCACAAAGATTTCCTTTTCGTCTGATTCCACAATCAGGTATGATGATGCCAACAAAGATTGCAAGAACCCCATCATCAGGAAAAAAGTTTATGAATAAAATTATTTGTATCTAATCTGAATCAATTTCGATTTTTCACGTGCTTGAATGAGGATCCAGACAATATGTTATAGTTTGATTTATCACCGATGTTGGTGTCAACGAACAGCAACTTTTTCTTCTTCAACAAAAGGGGCAATCCCATGCATTGGGGATACCTTGAAAACATGAACTTGGGGGAAACAATTTTAGGAAAATGTTAGCCTGCGTGCAGACTTTGCTTATCACTGCGGAGGAATGGGAAAAGGTGACTGTATTCATGTAGGAAAGTGTATTCAGACCACAGGGAGGCAGTACCACCTGACGTGGGTTGGGGGGGCGTGTCTTATGTTTTGGGGGCCGGAAAAATTGCTCATCAAAAAATATAATTTTGGCTCTAAAAACTTAACATCTTATATTTTTGGGTAAAATATTAAAAAATAACATGGAGTCGGTACTAAAAAGATGTTAAAGACAGCAAAATTGCCTCATAACATGCGCAATACTGTTATTATATTTTTGGGTCAGCTCAAGATTTCCTAGGACACGCCCCTTTATCCACGTTATAAGGTACTGCCCCCCTGGGATTCAGACAACAGGTAATAAAATTGCTTGAGGAAAAATTCTAGCTTTTTATCCCTCGTGCTCAGACATGGTGTCAACAATATTGCAGAAGTTTCCCACCCTTTTGTTTGTAAGGTAAGACTTAATGTCAACCATGGAGACATGGTATATTATCATTATTATGATAATTACTGTATTTTAAAAAAATCCTAAAACTGCGAAACCTCAATGCTTAAAACTAGCCATCCAACTGGGCAAACATAAATTTAAATGAGTTATAAAAAAATCGAAGACGGCTCAGATACCAGATAATAACACACTGCTAAATAATTTTGGGCCTAACTGTCGGTTTAATTATGAAACAGCCTCGAAAACGATTTTCAATGAGCCTCGCTTCCTATCGGTACCCGGTTGGAACGACGGTTCCACCAGTTTACACGAGAACGGTTACGGAACGGTTCCATATGGAATTATTTTCTAGGTTTACCCATTTGGGCACGACTTGCAGTTTCGTTTGGAACGGTTCCAACGGGTCCTGTGTAAACCTGTAAACGTAGCCTTACGTTTTGGCCAAAAAGCAAAAGCTCTTCCACTGTCCACGGTTCCATTTTCCTGTGACAGCTGTCAATCACAACACGACGGAATGGGGAAGAAGCAGAACCATGGTTAATTCAAGCAAATAATGTTCTTCAGTCCTCAGAGCATTTAAAGTAATAACACAATACAAACGAACAAAATGATAAGCCCACACAAAATTTCCTTTTTCCATGACGCACAAACCAAAATGATGTCTCAACTTGAAGTAATTTTGTAATAGAAACATTTAAAGACAATATCATTTTGCCGCAATGCCAATATCTTTAATTAGCTCTAAATATCAAATTCCAAAATCGGTTTTGGCACTAAATATTTGCAATAACTGTGCTCATAACTGTCATATTGCTAACATCACAGAAAGGGTTGAAATTCGTGGTATTTTTACAGCCATTATAGCCATTTTTTATGCATTGCATAATCAGAACGACAGAAGCCTTGTGGCCCGGAGAGCAACCTATCTAAAAACGTTGGTTTTTCTTTTCAATCTCTAAAAGTCATTCATATAACAATTGACATTCCGTTTTTTCATATAACAATTGACATTCCGCTGTCTTGAGTACCTGTTATCTCAAACATTCGCTATTTCAAAAAATTTCATTTATTATCAATCTTGAACAGTTCACACTTATCACATTTCACCTGAGAGTTTGAGATAACGGATGTCAACTGTAAGTTGGAAATTGTAAATGTAATGACTACTGCTTCTTCAAAATTCGCTGTCATTTCGATTTTGTAACAATTAAAAATAGACTCGACAGCCATTATCTTGCCTTTAAATTTCGAGAATGCCCTCAGATTTGTTGATGCTCCTGTGGCTCAAATCATTCAAATGTACGAGTTCGACGTATGATGCACACCCAGTGGTTTTTTCAAAATTGTTCTTGCTCTTGGGCCCCCTAAATTCATGGTCCCACAACGGCCCTGTGCATAATAGCCCTATGGTAGACTCGTTGGGCAAGTAGGGACCTCCAATCTTTCAAAGAGGGCAAGAAGACCCCTGTGATTATATCCTGGACGTATTACACAATCTCATTCAGGCTCCACAGAACTGACATGTCACCAACAGCTGCTCATCACAACAACAAAATTGAATAATAATAACAACAACAACACTCTTTTGATCATTTTAATTAGACTTATTACAATTCTATGAATGAGTCTCAGCTTCGCTCCTCCACGATAACAACGATGAGAAGGGAAAACAAGGGTCTAGTGTAGTAGGACTACATTTTAATCCAAAATGAAAAAGAAGCTTTAATAAGTTCGTGTGTGGTATTAATAAAGATACTGACAAAAGGGATTCAATTCAATTATTAATATGGGTAAAACATAGAGAATTGATTTGATGGTTACAAAATCACAAAGTTTATTTTGTTCTCCAAAGCAATACTCGGTTCATTCTAAATTACTAAGGATATTAAAAATATATTCCAAATATATTAAATACAGAGATGAACGATGTGGGTTGCATGCAGAATCGCTTATTTCAAGAAAAAGATTAAGAAGTCATTAAACCTAGATTAAAAAACCAGTTTATAAGAGAAACCAGTTGTTGCAGAGTTAAATTTAGAAATAATGTCAAGAAAGGCTTATAAATTTTATTTCTCTTCGTAATTTTGTATTGATAGGAAGTAAAGAGAAACTGACATAATTTTGACCTGAAATAATAATTACAGTTGCAATTTAAGTGCCACAGAGAATAAAACATGAAAAATTTGTGACTAATTGGAAAATTTCAGTTTTGACGCGCTTTTAAGTTCCTTATCTTAAATAAATTGTGTACTGGATTAATAACGTTTGATGATTAGAAGCAAACAGTTCCAACCCAAAAGCTAGCATAAATATTGTAATGTATTTTATATAAACTTACCTCCAAACAACCTGTCCAGACTTCCGTGAAAAGTGCGACGTAACAATGGAGATGCAGTCACTTCTCTCTGCTGTCTATATCTACGACGGAAATTTAATCTTAGTGAACTTCTTAATTTTGTAGATGTAAAAACTAGCTCCATTTCAATATCTTTTAAAACTACTATACACTATTAATAATATCGTCAGTAACAGAACAATAAATATATGCGTCCGGCCAGTGCCTAGGCTTGCTTTCCCATGGAATCAGAAACAAGAGCATAATAATTTAATGTCATTAATGTAGGAAGTAGTTAGTGCTTGCATAAGAATATCCAACATAAAATTTATTTATCGCCTCTTAATTAGAGTTTCTAACTAATATAAAACGTGTTAAGTACTTTTTGTTAGCATATTTAAAATTGTTTGAAAATTTCACTGACTGAAAGTTACTCATCCAGACAGCAAAACTATTTTCACGAAATGGGGATAGTGATTTGGAAACTTTACGCAATAACGAGTGGGCGGAGTAAGAGGGTCGCAACTACAATTTACGTAAAAGTTTTAGCATCATTTAGCATTTACCATTTTTTTTTTTTTTATTCTACCAAATTCCATAAATTTTGAGATACTATAATATTTGAGATACTATGAGCTGACCATGAGCCAAGGTCAACAACAATCGAAACACATATAATATTTGGAAACTAAGATTTTAAATTTCAAATACGAGTATATGGTCTGCGTTATAATTGCTACAGTAAAAACCCACATAAATCAGCCTGGAGGTTTCTAAAAGTGTGTTTCCTATATGCAGGTTTTTACTGTATTGCATATTCGTTAAAAAATTGGCAATTTTTCCTTATTCTTTTAAGTTAAATTTACCATAACCATAATTTTAAATCGCAAATTACCATCAAGCATGGCCTAGTGGTTAAGGCGTCTGACTCATAGCCGCAAGGTCGTGGGTTCGAATCCCACTAAGGTCCTACTTGCTGCGAAAGTGTGAGGAGAGCTGCTAACTCTCTGTAATTTCAGGCAAAAGGAATCACGAGGTGTGGTCACATCGAGAGGAAGGACCGGGATCGCCCTGGTGGGCCCCCCTGCGCCAGGCGCAGAAACCCATACCTTGCGAGAATAGCAAGTGTGTGTGCCTGAAACTGAAAGGTTATGTATAACCCGTGTCCCCTGCTGGAAACAAGTCATCTCGAGATTTTCGCGGGCTAGGCACGTTGAATACGATAACTCACGCACTCACTCCAGCATGAGGAGTTTAGGCCGTTTACCACACAAACCTATTCCGCCCCCTCAATGATGAATGGTCGTTTTATTTTGAACTACTTCTCAGTTAACTTCTTTAACGTTCAAAATTTCTAGATTTGCTCCAAGTCTATTTCCTTTCGCTAATCAGCAAAAATATTAATTTAATAAAACCTCCATTCTTCTAATTTTTGTGAAGACAAGCGCGGTTATTCCATGTCACTCTGAATTTTCTGTTGAACTCGTTGTACTCATTAATATCGGGTCCTACTCAAGCTCCTCCGCAGCGTCTTTTAGTTTTAATTTTATTTTGCCCCCGTGAGATTTTACCCTTGATAAAAATTTTTAAAGAATATTTTTTTCGCGTATACACTTCAACTAATACACATCACATATCAGTGATACACGAGGCTAGCCTGAATACATCAGACCCTTGCAGTCTGGTTTCCTGACCTAATTTCGAACGGGCGATTGGGCTCCATGGAAGCTATAAAAATTAAAGTCTGGGCAAAAATAGTAACTAAGGTAGGTTCAGAAAGATTCATAGCGAGGCTAGAAGAAATTGCCCAGTTTTGAAATAGCACAAATTTCACGAAAAGTGTAGCCTCGTTCTGAAAAAGGAGAAAAATGTGGGGGAGAAAGACGCTGTGGAGGAGCGTGGGATCCTCTGCTCATGCTCGTACTCACTTTATTCGGAAAAACTGTTAACAACGCAGAACTTTTATACTCCGCATAAAACATGGAGGCTGCTGGGCCAACTCGCACGTATTCAAATTCATGGTATGAACAATCTTTTTGTGTGCGTGTTTGTACAATAAATCAAGCCAAATAAATCAAGTTAAAAATTCTAAACTATGTTCAAAGTACAATTTTTATTACTCTATTTGTTTGTTTTTATTCAAATTCAATTCAATTCAAATTTAAAGAAAAGATATACAGTAGTTGGAAGGTGCCGGTCATTATTTTTGACGGCCCTAATAGAATGTAGCTCATTAGTAGTAAATAAAAAAATATAATTTAAACTGACTGAAGGTAAACTTAAGATCTTTATCTGAAAACGTTATCATGATACTGGGCGTCTGTGAAACGCGAAACCACGAAATAGCGAAACAAATCATGTGTGTCTGCGAAACACGAAACCTTGAAATAGCGAAATAAAACCACGAAATAGCGAAACGAATCATGTGTGTCTGCGAAACACGAAACCTTGAAATAGTGAAATAAAACCACGAAATAGCGAAACGAATCATGTGTGTCTGCGAAACACGAAACCTTGAGATAGCGAAATAAAACCACGAAATAGCGAAACGAATCATGTGTGTCTGCGAAACACGAAACCTTGAAATAGCGAAATAAAACACCGAAACAGCGAAATGAGACCGGTATTTCTTTTTAAATAGCATAAAACCTTTTTGTACACCATCTACATCTACACACAGAAAACAGTTCATAAGAAATTAGAACTGAGAATGTTAGAAAATATCTTTTCGCTGCCTCGTTATTTCTCTGTTTCGCTTCGCTATTTCAATGTTTCATGTTTTGCAGACATTAAACATGGCCTCCTTGTCTGAAATTGTTTGATTTTTTTTCAATCAAATAAAAAAAATGGCTGCGTTAATCAGCTACCTTTTTAGATAGATAAAATTAGTTTATCTCAGAAACTCTCTACTTAGGTAGAATTTATCTTCGAATTAACATTAAAGAGACAAGGTGGTCTTCAGTCCAAACGGGCCGGCCTTACAGTTCAGATCAAGCTACAAAATAACTTACCTGTTTATATTCAGCAAGAAGAAATTCAAGAACTTTCACTGCAGATCTACAACTCCAGGGGGGGGGGGGTAAGTTCAATAGGCAGGTAATAACGGGTTGTGCCATTTTAACATGTGAAATCACACCCTAAAATTTGTCAATGTTTAAAAACCATATGCCAAAATTTATAAGAAATAGAAAATGCATATCCTAAAAATCACACACTGTAAGATCATCATCTAATAGTTGTGATAAAAATCCAATAATGTAATCACCTATTTGTGTGATACCCCAAAATCTATGATTTTCCCAAAAATGATACCCTAAAATTTATTTTCCGTCTGAAAAATCAACCCCAAAAAATGGCACATCCCATACCGGTAAATATGGTAGTTAAAGGGTTCTACAACATTTTAAAAAACAACATTACAAAATTTTCAGCACAACGGTATCATATTTGATTCAGCCCGGAAACGAATAAGTAAATGCTTGCGTATTTCATTAACCTTCCATTCTTCTCCAATTCATGGTCGTAACCTCAAATTCCAGTATTATTAATCTTAAGACTTGGTAACAGTATCCTTTTCAGTTAAGACAATCGAAAATCTGTACTATCATGATAATATGACACTTTCCAATCAATAAAAAGTTGATAGCTTGGCTTACTCCTTAAACTAATAAAACCATGTATTCTCTCTCGTGTTAACATTTACTAATCATTAATTATAGTGGAATTTCACATTTAGAAACTTTGCAATGGGGAATTTTTAGCCTGCGTGCAGACTCTACACAGCAAAAGAGGAGAGTTTTGAGGCTACGCGAGGCTAGGAATTTGCAGTAGGACTTGATCTCGCACTTCTGCACAGCATCTTCCTATTTTCTTGCGGGAGACATTTCCAGCATGGGCAAACATAGACTTGCTCCAAGTCTATTTCGTTTCGTTAATCAGTAAAAATATGTCACTGCGGAGTAGCGAACTCGGGAAAATAAGAAATATTTCTTATTTTCCTGAGGTCTCTCCTCCGCAGGGTATTTTCCTCCGCAGTTATGTATTTTTACCGATCAACGAAACGAAATAGACTTGGAGTAAGTCTAGTGCAAACATGGAGCAATGCAGACAACTTTGTTTGATTTTTATATTATTTTTATCATGTTCATTCGGGATTTTTAGTAGTTTGTTTTCCTGTTTTTCGTGATTTGTTGCAGTCTGTTTCCCTGTTTTGATTTCTTATGTTTATTCATGATTTTTAGTAGTTTGTTTCCCTATGTTTTTTGTGATTTGTTGCAGTTTGTTTCCCTGTTTTAATTTCTCATTATTGTTATTCGAGATTTTTTGTTTCCCTATGTTTTTCGTGATTTGTTGTGGTTTGTTTCCCTGTTTTAATTTCTTATCATGCAACATACAAATATCATTACTTTTTAGCTCCCGTAATTGCCTCAATATAGGCCTTGAGCAGTCGCGACGGCAACGTCAATAAGACCTTGTATCTTTTATTTTTCAAGTTCATGGTTAATTTCAGAACGATAAACTGAAAGCGTGCAAACGTAAATCCTCAGAGAGATCCTGAAGTTGTCTATCAAAATTTA
The DNA here is from genome assembly GCA_036873815.1 of Phacellophora camtschatica. Taxonomy (NCBI): domain Eukaryota; kingdom Metazoa; phylum Cnidaria; class Scyphozoa; order Semaeostomeae; family Ulmaridae; genus Phacellophora; species Phacellophora camtschatica. The sequence continues at coordinate 35,828 of JAYJMH010007230.1, forward strand.
TATTGCCACAACTGTATGTTTTCAGTTTTCAACCTAGTTGACATTACCAAAGGTGTTGCCACTTCCCGAATTCTGGAATAGATTCACCCACCTTGTTCATGTGCAAAAAGTAATAAAAATGGCTATACAATCAAAGGAAAATAGGTTTTGTTTTGGAGATTTAAAATGACGTTTCAACAAACGTTGCCGTCATAGCTACTTAGCTTAAGCTCACTAATTCATATCAAAATTCTGGAAAGAGATAATTTCTTGGTTACATTAAGTTTAAGTTTCTTGGTTACATTAAGTTTAACCAATCAGAAGACAGAAATTTGGTCACATGTTCATAAATGCTGTAACTTCGAATATGAATGAATGAATAAACTTTTGCCACACACGTTTTAGCGTCGCAATTTTTTATACTTCAAAGAATTGAATTTACTAACACAACAGTTTTCAGTATTTTACATAAATCAATAAATAATTGTAACCAATTGGTTACAGACATAAACAGTGAGACCTTTGTCAACATATCAGGCCAGGAACTGACCACGTGACCATCATATGTGGTTATTTGGAGAGTGACAACAAATAAAACAACGTGAACGTGGGGGAATTCAAAGACTACCGTGTGATGGGCAAAAGCTGCAGGATTACACGAGTTGGAATTCTGTGCAAGTTATTCAACATCCTCATTGTGGAAAGTACTGAATTCTGGGTGGGCAATCAATAACTTCTGGGTGGATAATCGAGATTTTATTTTACGGAAATTAAACCTGCCATGTGATATAAGATACCCCTATAAAACAGGGCATATATTTTTTAAATAAGGAACCAGTACTAAGAGGGAGTTTTAGTACTCAGCCAGCAGAATATCAAGAAACTTTATAAATTTATTTCTCTTCGTAGTTTTGTATTTATAGGACCCTTAGGATAGGACAAACTGGCTTGGTTTTCATCTGAAATGCTAAAATAGTTAAATGTAAGTGCCATAGAACGTTTTCTATGACACGAGAATTCAAGAACGAGAATTCAAGAAGCTTAAAGAAACTGTCAGAAATATAAATTCGTGAAAAATTAAAAAACTTCAGCAGTTCAGCTAGTTCAGTCTCAGTCGTTGCGCTTTCAGTTTCAAGCAAGTTCTGTTTCCCATAAAAAATGTGCTGTGTGTATGGGTGTGTATAAACAAAAAACATCCTCATTTTCTCGCTCAGCAAGTAAACAAATAAAACATATATTTACCATTCAAGTTTGGTGTGATATGTTCAAGCGTTTATCATTCGTTTTCCTGTCTTTCTTGTGGTCTGGTTTGGTTGGGCTTTCTTCTTCTTCTTTTCGTTTGTGATTCGTCACTCGTGGTCTCGTGGCAACAACACTGCCAAACGCGGTCAAAAGCTTTAATAGTCAGACCGCAGAGATCGATTTTCGTGAATTTTCAGCAAAGTTCCGTTTGGTTTCCATTATCTCATGTTTCCATAGATAAGAATTTTGACTCAAACCACTCAAAGATACATGAGACAACCAGATTTTATTTTATCTTTTTCTGTCTGCTCCCCACAAAAGAATCATCTTTTGATATACCTGGTGTTAAAGCAGTGGCTCTGTGTGGTTGCACAGCTTGTTTCTATTGACTATTTGGCATCAAATTGTCCAAAAAGCCGACAGCGGTCAAATACCGTCTTTTGAGTTTACCCAAGGCGGGGGCGGTGACTGTCAAGCTTCCTATTCAAGAATAAAAAATGCCGCACCACAAAAATATTGTCCTGGCCTTGGTCCAAAAACCTTGGCACTAAAAGTATTGGGACCTGGTAACTAGGTTACCAGAAAATTTAAACCCTGGGAAAAAAGGTTCGAGCCAGCACCTGAAAAAATAAAATATTGAAAAATTCAATCTGAAACTGATCAAGTATCACTGGTCATTTTAGCTGAGCCTAAAAGGATAGGCTAAAAATATGTTTCCTTGGTTTGCTTGCAATGAATTTGCATCATAAAGTTGTGTTTGTCATATGAGCAACGCAGCGGGCCAGCCCGATTAACAGGGATCTGTGAAATGAGTAGGCGAGATCCGCCTACAGCGGGATTACATGAACGCCAAATAGCGGGCCAGCCCGGTTAACTGAGCCAGACAGCATCGTCTATCGTAGATTTGTTGGCGCCAAAGACAAAGCTTTGCTATTTTTTCATATGAACATAGAAAATTCGACCGCCTAACCGGGCGAGCACGCCTCATAAACAGCTCCTACTTACTATTTTTACCCCCCTCCTACTCACTATTTTCATAAACAGCTCCTACTTACTATTTTTGCTATTTTTACTTTACTATTTATGACTACTTTTACCCCCTCCCTTATACACAAAAGAACAATAGAAAAAGCTGTCAATAACAATGGATGTACGCTTTAGGTTTACCACCCCCTCCCCAGTGCGTAAAACGTACGTACTTTATGGATGTCCTCTTCACTTTTAATGAACAAAAAATGTCCCGGATATCATGTCCTTGGTCCCTGTTACGAATTTCTTGATTTCTTAAATGAAAATTTCATTAATTTTTCGCCTTAGCGCTGCAAGTTTCTTACTTTTTCGAAATCCCAGCTCTAATTTCTTACAAATACAAACTGATTACTGAGACAAAAAGTGTCTAAAGAAAAAAGAAAATAAACTATTTTGATAGATGTACAGGATTACAGGCATAAAACCAGAGACTTAAGTGTCTTCAGTTAAGCCAAAATGGAAGCCACAAGGAAACCATGGTTTACATAGTATATTTGAGTTGTCGTTCTTTTGTGTTTTGTAGTAACTTGATTTCAAAAAATTTAATTCACAAATTATGAACTTAGAAATTATCAAATATTAACTTAAACACAATGAAATCAGTCATGACGGTTAAGTAGATCATGAGCATTAAGAAACGTGAGTTGTTATTTTTCTCTGTGTCCATGTACCCATGATGTATGAGTGTGTCCCTGTACCCATGCAGTGATGTGTGCGGGTGCAGGGACACTGGAACAACTCGCCTACGTTTCTTAATGCCCATGAGTAGAATAGACACGCATGAGCCGTTACGAAAATAGAATATAAAACAAATTGAATAAAACAGAATACAGAAATAATATTTTGTGAAACTTAGAAACTTGGTGATTTAAAAAAAATGGGGTAAAATAATATTTCATGTAAATCCGCTGTTATTTATTCTTCCTTTGTTTGTTATTTTTTTTACTTCAATGAAAAAATCAATAGTTTTCGAAGTCATTTGTCGTTGTTTGAATATTTACTCAGAATTACGCCGGCATCATATGGGCTTGCAAAGAATTATTGACTTCCGAATGGCAGGAAACATTTTGAAAAGAAAAAAATTTAGTTTAAGTACGTTTTAATCATGGTTTTATATATTATAGAAATTAAGAAACAGTACAAAATGACCTAAATACGACAATTCCTTGGTGCTTGTGAATTAAATGTCTTTCATATTATTGATCTTTGAAGTACCGCATGGATCTGGTTTGGGCCCTATCCCGTTTGATTTCATATCAAATTTGTTTGACATTTTCTCATTTTTCCTCTGCTTCATTTTTCTTTGTGAAAATTATGAAATAATTCCAAATACTGAAAACTCACATCCTTTACAAACTTTCCAAGCCACGCAACGAACACACACGCAATCACACGCTGACAAATTGTACGATCACAAGCATATGCCAAACATAAGTCCAAGCAAAATTCCCTATTTTGGCCATCTCTGTTTTCTTTCAAAAATCATCACAAGCAGTTTACAAAGGATGTTGAAATGCACTATCAAAATATTTACAACTTACAATACAAGATGGCGTATATCAGTTCAAAACAGTCATTCGTCCATTGGTGACCCATTTTGGCTTCGTTATCAGCATCGGTTCATCATCATCGTTGCTTGCTTGAATAAGCTGTTCCTCTATCGTGTATTCTCCATGCAGTTCACAACCAATATTGAAACGATATCTACCCTGTCCTTTGGGAAGATCTTCATCAAAGCGACCTGAGAACATACGAAATGAGGCAAAAGACAGTAAAACACGCATATAAGAGCCTGTAAATTTATTGGTTAGCTTGGTAAGGTTCTTGATAAAGTGTAAATATATGGATGATTATCTCAAGGGGTGTACGTTGAACTTGCCTATGATCTGACGAAATAAGGAAGTTGAACAATGATAAAAGTCAGCTGAGCTAGCTTCGTGTAGACTTGCTCCAAGCTGCAGAGAGACCTAAAGAAAATAAGAAATATTTCATTCTTGTTTTCCCGAGGTCGCTACTCCGCAGGGTATTTCCTCCGCAGTGACACTTGGAGCAAGTCTAGCTTTGTGCAGATTGTTTCTTTACTGTGTCCTTTCTGACAGGCCGATTTTGTGAAACATTATTATATTAATATATAACATAATTATATAACAAGGCAGAAGCAAGGACGTGTGCGTAAAACGTTATCACTGCAATACATTTTGAATCTTACCGCAAAATTTGTGATCTGAATGCACGATATCCCCAGGTCCTTTCTTTCTCCCTGCTTCCCACATTCCACGATAACTGCTACCTGTTCCTAAGTATGTGTAAACACCGTATCCATGCTTTTTATGTTCGTGCCAGTCTCCTTCATAAGTGTCGCCATTGGCATAGCGATATATCCCATGACCATTGCGTTGGTCATCTACCCAGCTTCCTTCGTATCGGGATCCATCTGGATATACAAATGTTCCTAAAAATATTAATTTTCACAAGGTTACCAAAGACTGAAAACTAGGTTGTCAAAGTATGAAAAGATGAAAGCCAGATTTGGTACATAAACATTTTTACTTTTCAGGTAGACGTTTCTATAGAAAACAGTAATAGATGCTGTATAAAATAAAATAACAAAAAAAGAAGCAAATTTAGCGACCATTTACCAATAGAGGAGCATTTGTTTTCGGAGGTGATTTTCAAAAATTAATTCTCTGCTGTCGGCTTTTAAATAAATCATGTACATGTATACAACATTCTATGTATAATTTAATGGAGAATCCATGAAAAATGCGTAAATTTTTTTATGTATAAGCGCAAATGATATAGCTAGTGAGGATTTAACGCAAAATTTACCACCCGCGCGACAAATGCTCCTTGTACCTCCCCTTTTGCTATTCAAGTAACACAATGTATCAGTAAGTGCTCAAGATCATGAACAACCAAAGTGTGTCAGCGAATTTCGATATGTTGTGTAATCTCGGAATAACTAACATTCAAATTATTGTTCATGGTTTTATAAAACTTTTTCTATTTCAAAACCTTTTTAAAGTCGGACTGTTGGATTGCGGGAAAAACCCTGACACTTTCGAAGAACAATACTTTATGACCCCGTGTGTGAAATTTCAATGAAATTGATCGGCCCGTTAGGTGCAAGGAGCTTTTGGAATGCTAGCTGGTGTCCCTAAATCCTGTTCTGAGAAATCGAGCTTTTATCAGAATGGTAAAGAATTGGCGCGAAAATCGATTAATAATCTTTGCGCAAGCAAAAAAGTCAAAAGACAAGCTATTGAAGATAATCTTTGTCATCGTTGAAGAGTTGTTAAAATAAACCCTCAAGTTATGTTGAGTCCGGGTCCACAAAAACCACATTTGCAATGTCAGAGGGAAGAAAAATGGGAAGATCAAAATTAGATGCCATGCTGAAGCAAATGGATAAAATTCGATAAGCCTTGGATATAATAATAACAATAACCAATAATAAAACTTTTATTAAATCGAATATTCGGTTAAACACTGTAAACTCAAAACAAATTTTAGGAAAATGATTAGCATTTAAACCACAAAAATGTGCGCATTAACTCTGTTGTCAAGTGGGTCGGATTTGATCTGAGTAAGTACTTTTCCCGCCAATTTTCAAAAAAAAGGTATTTTTTATTTGAAAGCTTAAAATTTCATGAAAAACAATGCTAATTGTGGAATTAAATTATTGAGATATGATATCCAATGACTGAATTATCAAAATATGATAAAAACAAAAAATCCATTTTTTTTTGTCTGAAGGGGTACAGTAACCTCAAATTGAGAAATCAACTCACAAAAAATAAAAAATGTACTTTTCCAAACAATGTCAGACTAGAATCACATGCTATTTAAGTAATACTGATTTAACTTAGTTATATCTAAACATGCCACCAAAATTTCGTCAAGTAGAAGTTCTATAGCTTTAAAATGAGAACATTACAGATCACAGTAAACACTTGCATAATAGAAACTCGATTTAAGAAACTTTAGCCTGAGGATTTTGGAAAAATGAACCATAATAAGAAACTGACCTTAGCCTACAACTGGAAAAAAAACAGTTGTTTATGTGAAGGGGCATATAAAAATGTAGAATGTTTTAAATAATGACTGCATCCTGCTTTGAGAATTCAATAGCTATATTATATTTCCAAACCAAGCTTTATCGATGTATTGACGAATTTATATTGATGATTTTGAAGTTCTCAATCCCTGGAAATTTATTTAGAACCTGATAGATAAGAAACTACCTAGCCTAAACTGAAAAATCGAGTTTCTTAATCGCGGGTGTTTGTCAATGAGCCATACACGTATTTTTTATAAGAAACAACTGTATAAGAACTAAGCACTAGAATTTTTGGGATACTTAAATGGATTTCATTGTTATATTGATTCTCATAACAATAAAGAACAATAGAAATTAAAATACTTCTAGTATAGATGGGCCTGAGCTTGGTTTCTTTTAAAAAAGTGTATGGCGTATTGTATGTATGTGGCGTAAACGTGTATGTGGTGTAAACATGTAAAGAGGAAGGGTTCAAGGTGGATAGGCACTTTTTCATTGGGCAAGCAACCTAACCTAATTTAACAAAATTTAAAGATTAACGGTTCTTACCTCGAAACGACGAATACAAGAATATCGTATTTATTCTCACACTTCTCTATTCTACAGGTGCTGCAGTAGTTAAAATGTTTCTTTTCTTTTGCGATGGCCTCGTGGAGCTTAAATCAAACGTCAAAAGAAGCAACGACGTAATTTTGATTGCCTCGGTTAGTCACGTGGGTCAAGTATTTCCTGAAATTTCGCGTCATGAAACGTAAAATCAAAAGTTGGCAGCAAAAAAAATAGCGGCATTTGCACCACTAGTGCATTGTGGCCAAGATGTTGAAATGGTCAGAATACAATTGGTGGAGCAATGCAGAAAATGCGAAGGAAAATGAAGCAGGAACGCACGAAGAAGAACCATGGATATGGGTGAATGATAAAAATGACAAGCTTGGCCAAGATTATGTCGAATTTTTCGAAAGAGCAAAGTTGGCGGAGGTTCTATTACCGTCGTATGCAGACATCGTTAGAAAATATCTTGAGCATTGCAAACAAATTAATAACAGCGAACGCAAAAATGTGGGAAACGTACAAAATATCAGTAAATCAATAGCAGATGGCGCAACAATAAATACACTTCCACAAGATATTAAGAATTATACCAAGGAAGATCTCGTGAGAGTGTTCAGGTCAGAGCGAAAATGTATCGACAGGTACCGACCGTTTCCAAAGCATGGAAAACACGGAGAAACCGACATAGCCAAATGGATTCACGAAAAGCAATTTACAGGCAAAAGAAATTATGTATCAGCAACAAAGTTAAAAATTGCTGATGAACCAAAAAATAAACTGTCGGTTGATGTTGATACAGCTACAAACTATGGCTGGCAAACAGTTGGCAAGAAATTCAAAGGAGCAACAAAACGATGCCTGTTTATTAAATACAAAGCATGCAGGATAGTTGTTGATGTCAGCGACGATGAGAGTGTCGTATATTTACTGCACGTAAAAAGTTGCAACTCGGACCTTGAGAAAAAAACAACAACATTGAAAGATTTGTGCGTCATGGTCGAGGATGTCAAAAAGCAATCAAAATGTAAAGCTGATGAGCAGGTATTGAATACAAAAGTTCGCATCACCAAGACAGGCAAAGCAAGGCAATGTAGTACCAAAAAGCAACACCATGGACAAACGTTGAAACGTAAAAAGCAGCTAAACTGGACTAGCATGAAAGAAAGTTCCACTGAGAAAAAGAAGAAAATTCCTGATGCAAAGAAAACTATGCTAGAAGTTGATCTCACCATGATTGATGATGTGTTGTCGCCATTGAGGGACATGCTAGGAACAAAAACACAGTCTCTTTTCACTGATTGGAAGCCTCGTAATGAAAGTATGCCATGCTTCCCAACACTTAACATATGTGGAAGCCTAAAGATCATAGAAGGCTTCTTTGTCAGTTTGAAGAACATCGCAACGTCAATAACCACACCAAACTTCCCAAGCCTTCATACGACCGATAAAAAACAGGTTGAAAGGAAAAAGTTGAGTTTGAAGAAGACAGGATCTAACAAAATTTCACTTGGAAAAGTCAGTAAGCAAGCGGGATATTGGAATACTTCGAGAAACGCCAAGAAAACAGAAGTAAAGAAAGATCAATTTAGGAATGTCAACATTATCCAGCAAAGAAAAAAGATGTCAAGCAATAAAAAAAACTTTAAATTTCAAAAATTTAGTGGCCGTGGTGGCACTAAAAGGGCTCGTTAAAAACTGTTAACTTTAGTAAAAACAGAACATTAAGTCAACATGAAAAGTTTTTAATTGTGAGCAGTATAAGGCATAAATAAACCACATACGGTATCACAACCCTAGATTCGTAGAAAACTGAAAGTATTAAATATTTAATTTGCTACCAACAATTATAATTTAAAAGTAATGTATAAAACTGCGCTGTTTGTAAGATATTGTGCTAAAAAATATGTGTAGCATTTTCTATTGAATTTCTTTGGTTATGAAACGTAAATACAATTTTTTCAAGACATTCTATATATCTAGTGTGCCAAAATATTTTCCTTATCAACAGCAAAACTGAAAAATTCTATTTAAAAAATTTTACCAACTATTATATAATATTGATTCTTAATCTCCAACTTAAAGTTTGATACAAACAGTTATCATATTTTTTATAAATGTAATAATTTTGATTGGTCAAATTCCGTCGAAAAGTTGCTTTCCTAAAAGAATGAGAGTACTTGTGCAGCAAAGTGCCACTTTTAAGAAACTCATTTCTTGACCCTCAATCTATTTTTCTCCCCAAATCAGCCTATTCTATTGTTCTGGTCAGAATTCAGGGTCTGAGTTTCTTATAAAATAAGTCGTTCATCTTCTTTGAAGAATCTGCTTTAAAAAAAGAAAATCAGAAATTCACACGATACATCATATACTGCAAAATATTACCTAGAATCTGATTCATTATTTAAATTATCATCTATCTTTTTTTCTAGTGGCAATCCTAGTTCTTTCATAAGAGTATTTTCTTCTCTCTCCAGCATTTGCAGTTCATTCAATAGCGCTTCGGACTTCAACTTCAATCTTCCAACATACGGCCTATCTTGAAGCTTTTCAAAACCCCATGATACGTATCCCTGATGTTTCTGAAATAAAATAAACCATATTTTAGTCGGGTTTTAGTCAAACAGGTGACGCAAAAAAATTTCACATGTCTGAAATATCACCAAAATTCGATGTTGTTACAACTTTAAAAAAGTATTCTTCAGCAACAATGGCAAAGACCAAATTAACTTTTGAAACCATTGCTGTTTCGGTCATGAAAAACCTGCCATTTTGGTCTTCAAAAATCTACTTTTAAGCTTTGCAATTCCAGCTTTGACTTACTACACCAATTGAATTGCTGAAAACCATTGTAAAGCTTTGCGGAATAGTTGGGACTTGGGTAAGAAGTCCAAATCCGGCCAAAAATCATGCTTGTTGTGATTTACAGAAGCATGCTATTACTGAACAAAAATAAGTAAGATTGGTAACAAAATTAAGTCACCTGGAGCATAAATAAATAAATAAAATGGTGTTATACTTCGAAACAAAAACTGTTAGTGTGAGAATCTGTGTTTATGATGTTTACAATAACAAAAACGTTTAAACTGATGTAATGACAAAATCAACCTTTTTCAAAATATCCTGTTCTTCCTTTCCCATGGCTTTCCATTCTAATTCAATCAACTCGGGATACTTCAGAAGAACTGCTTGATGCATGCGCCATCGCTGAATCTTATCACCAATAAACTGACCTGCAGAATTTTAAACAAACACAAAAAGTCAAATAGTAGTAGAACGAGAAACATAAAAATGCTGTAAAATGTTAAATATCTCTCCGCATGAAAAAAAATTCCATGTTTGTTCAAATAGCAAGACAAAATTCAGACCTGGCAAAGCTGTATTTGACCTGAGTTTGACACATAAATCCTGCAATAAAAACGGTAAATTTTGAAAATTTTGAAAAGGAACATTAAAAAAATAATCAATTTTGTTCTACGAGAAGGCCAGCATGTAAAGTCGTCATAAAATTACTCCTGATCCAGGGATAAGAGCCTAGCTCGGAAACAGATTTAAAATAGGAACTGTCAACTGCCTCCGCCAAAGTTGGACAAAGAAGAATGAAATTAGCTGGTCACTACATCCGTCACCAAGAAGGAGTAGCAAGCGCACTGGCATTTTGGCAACCTACAGACGAGAGAGCAAAAAGAAGTGGAAGAGCCCTGGACTATATTGAAAACTTGAAAAGTAGCACTGGTCTAGAAAGCGTTGTTGAGATGAGAACATTTATGATGGATCATGCGATGTGGAGAGAACGAGAACTGATGCTTGAATGAGAATTGGAGGTAGATGAGGTGGGGAGGGGTGAGGATATACGGTAACAAAACACAAAATAATGTTAATTTTCTTAGAAAAATGATGTTGATAATAAAAACATTGTTCTAAAGCAATTAATGGCTTTACAATATTTAGCGGCTTACCTGTTGCTGTTAAAGCACAAAATCCTGCTGCGGTGGTCAAAATATTAATTGGATGTGTCCCTGTAAAAATGACGAATTAACTGATTAAGTCTGCAAGATGTAAAAGATAATATTTTGCCATGATGGGATAAAGGGCTTCTTCGGAGCAATAATATTGATAATATCTTGCATTGCTCAATTTTCTCTCAGAGAATGCAAGACTCATCTACTGTAGGCTTCAAAAGTAAAAATAAGAATACAAAAAACGTAATAATCAAATTTTAATAAAAAACAGCAATATCTCAGCAATAATTACGTACACCAGAATGATCCAACGATGAATCCTGTAAAAATACCAGTTGTTGCAGCTTCTGCAAATTTGAGATTTTTTTCAGTACCAATTTCTCTTTGAACAACTCCACTTAATTTAATTGCCTCTCCAATCCCTGTACCAATACAAGCAACAAATTATCAATGAAGTCGTGGAAAAAAGACACAAATTTAATAAAATGTTTTACTTATATTTTGCCACGGCATTCGGGGCTTCTTCAGAGTTATTCATACTTACATTGCTGCAAGCATCTAACAGATCCATTGTGCAGCACGGTCATTGTGGCCCATGTTATTATATAACAAATTGTCAGTTTTTCATAACACGAACAGATATCATGCTTATTATGTTGCCATAAAGAAAATAATCTCAAATAACGTAAAATGTGATCTTGCTAGCTGCACAAAAAATTACTTGTAGAAAACAAGCTTAAAATTACCTACCCAGATAACCTCCCGTTATACAAAAGAAATTTGTAGCTCCAACGAAACCGGTATGAAACATTCTTTTTCCTCTGACAAAAAAGCAGTAGCTGATGCCAAGAGCAAACCCTGCTCCACCTAAAAATGAGAATAACCAGTGAATATATTAATGAATATTTTGAATATTATTATAAAACATAATGAAACACAGCAGCATCAGAAATTTCATCAAAAATCTAGCTTGGCTGTCCAGCATTAGAAGAGAATAAAAATTTGACTAAAACATCTAAAATTGTAAATGAATCATAGAATGTCCTTATACCTGCCACAGAAGAGCACAAAGCAATAGTCTTTATTTTCTTGGGGTGATACTTCAATTGTCTGTAAGCCAATCCGGATGATGCTCCAATTAGACCTGATGGTATCAAATATGATCATCAGGTAATTTGTGTGATAATTCTAAATTTATATTTTTGTAATAACTTAAAGAGCACACAATTCGAAAAAATATCGCAATGACAATCAACATCATTAAGAATGAAATAATTCAGTATTCTTTGTGATTACAAACATGGTCGTTTTTGCCCCCACTTGGTAACTTACACGACATATCACTGTGAGCCTCAAAATGGCATTTATAATACCAAAAAACTGTTATTATATTTCACTATTATTGAAGTTTAAAGGAGAAAAAACTAACAAAATGTTTAAAGGGGCAATAAAATGAGAAAATACTATAATTTGTCCCAGTATCCATTGGTCAGCCATGTGAATACAAAAACACACACAATTGACACAGCAGTGTGATCCACCACACACATGCTATTTTACTCACAAAGGGTTTGCAGTCTTCAAGAAATAAAATTTATCTTTTGTTTCACTTGTTTGTAAGAAACTTGGCTAAGGCTTTACCAGTAAAAGTTTCTTAATTTTGGACCACTTTTGACCAAATTTCAGTAGTAAAAGTTTTTCAATTGTATATGAAAAAATTCCACTTTTAGTATTCCAAATTTCGTTTTTTATCATGAATTCTTTTTGCAACAAAAACATGACCAAAACTGGGTATACATTGTGTGAGATAAAAAGTTATATATATAGACAATCTTCACTAAATTAATCATCTGACATTAAGCATTACGCAATCTCCATTAAAAAATTCAAAAATTTCACAGTGATTTTTCAATCACTAGTAAAAGTTTCTAAAATTTGTGTGGGTTTTATCTATGATTTTCTTTTAAAATGGTTCCTTATAAGAAAAAGTGTATAGTATCAGCAGGATTTATCAAGCAGCAGGATATCTCAGGCACCATGCAGTTTTGAACAACCAAAAACACCACACAAACACTAGAAGAAATTCAAAATGAATGATCTATGAAGGTTCACAAAAAGTAAGTTCTGATTTTAAAGTATTTCTGTGGTGTTTTGTTTTGTTGTTCAAAATTGCAAGTGCCTGACATGCATATATCCTGATAAATCCTACCGATACCCTAGATCATAATTTTCAGCAGTTTTTTTGCCCCCACCCCCAGCACGATTTTAAACATTTTATTTATGATACGAAGAGGGTATCTTTTCGGGTTTTTCCAAATAATTTATTTACCATGACAGGTTAGGGTATTTAACACTGAGGTGACACAACACGACAGACAGGCTGAGCTGTTGTTATTTCTATTGTTTTATTCGTCTCTTTCCGCCCTAGATCTTAATTCCCGCAACATAATTCCCGCAATAGAAATAATTCCAGCAACAACCATGCATGAGAAAACGAGCGAAGAAACATTTAACCCATCTTTCTCCTGAAAAGTAGCACGACTAAAAACCAGAACAGAATTTAAGAAATTATTAAGGTATGCCCATTCTGCGATACAAGCAGCTTAGGTAACGAGTTCCACTATATTTCAAAATGCCTAGCTACACAATTTGTTAAACACCGAAATGAATTACTACATGAGAAATTGCAAAAGTTAGTTACAGCTCGGTGTGGGAAACACTGGGAGAGAAAACCTTCCTTGAAAAATCCCAACACTGGAAAGCTTCTTAACTCCCCTAATGGAGGCTTTCAAAAATAGCTGAACAAAGAGGTAGATTAGCTCGCTCTCACTGCAAGATTACAAATCATTAAATACGATGTTGTAAGTAGTTTAGAGATTTGAAGGGCATGGTTTTCAATTAAATTACTGGGTTGTTATTCTTCGACATTGTAAAGGGCGTGCCCCCCCCCCCCATAAAATGTCACACAGATGAGCACCACGAATAAGAGTTTTGTTGAGATTCAATCCCGTCCCGTTCATTGCAAACCTTGTACGACAAACAAATGTAAAGACAGCACCCGCGTAATAATAACGTCCTTCAAAATATTAACTCCAATTAGATGTTTTTAAGGCATATTATTTACCAACATTCATACCAACATTATTTACCAAAATTCAAAATATCTCCACTGTTGATAGTGCTGTTGTTTTGAGACAAAAAAACACAGCGGAAATTATAAAACCCTTAAAAATTCAGCATTTATTGACCAACCAAAATAAATTGAGCAGCTGTATCCCATACCAAATACACTACAAAATTTAAAACTTTCAAACCCCCGGAAATACTCCGCTGATCCTTGTCAGTAACCTTGCCGACTCCACTCCGGGGCTTTTATATCCCAAATTGAGCAATTACACGTTTTTGTTGTTGCAAGAAACCGGTTTAGAAGAAACCTAGTAGCTACAAGAGCCCCCCAAAATTTAAAAAACTCATGGAACTACATCAAAATAGGCTGTTTTTATTTGCATTGTGTGATATAATTTTTTCCCTGTAAAATTAAGAAACTTTTAAGAAACTTTTAGTAGGTACTAAATTAGGGTCAAAAATTAAGAAACATCAATTGACAAACGAAATCATGAAATAATGCTGAAGATTTTGCAACAATCACCTGGACTTGCCTCTGCCACAGCCACAAGTTGCACAGCTGGGCGCTGGTCGAGTTTTCTCTCAGCCTTATGAAAACAATACAATTTAACTTCTTCTTAACAATAATATTATTAAATTTATCTTATCAAATTTCATTATGAAGGCTAATAACCTGAGGACCGCCTATTTTTGTATAATTTTTAAGCATATTTTAAGCGTATTTCATGATGATGACGATGATGATGATGATGATTAAGATTAATGCAGTGCAATGGTTTCATCAAAACTAAAAATAGTTCTTTCAATCTGAAGATGTCATTCTAAATCAAATTGCTACTCGTGTGTCCATAATGAAAAAGGGTTATGATAAACGGGAAGATCGCAATAAACGGGGGGGGGGGGGGGGGTGGTTGGGTGCAGGAAAAACAATAAAAACTGATCGTTGATATAAAAAAACAG